>JANHFN010002368.1:110833-121494 GCA_032468175.1 Toxicocalamus goodenoughensis | reverse complement strand
GGATACAAGCGACAAAGTTACAGTCATATAGTCACAAGTGGGAGGGGATGGGTGATAAGGAGTGATGAGAAGATTAACAGTTGAACAGTGTTGAGGGAATTATTTGTTTAGCAGAGTGATGGCTTTCGGGGGGAAAAACTGTTCTTGTGTCTAGTTGTTCTGGTATGCAGTGCTCTATAGCGTCATTTTGAGGGAAGGAGTTGAAACAGTTTATGTCCAGGATGTGAGGGGTCTGTAAATCTGACCATAGCTATCCATAGTTCAATAAATAAATCACCAACTATTCTAACAGTTCATATTTCAGATTACTTGAACACTATCTAAAAGCTACTTCATTCAGAAAATGATTACTAGACTGCCAAATATTGAGAAGGTCCAACAATGCATCCTAAAGAAGAGTAACAAATAGAATTCAGTTTCTGATCTTTGCAAATTCATATTCTACTCCTTTTAGGAATAACAATATTTAAAGAAATGGCTGACGCCAAAATACAGGTAGTCCTTGAATTATGAACACAATCAAGCTCAAAATTTCTGCTGCTATGTGAGACACATGTTAAGTGAATTTTGCTCCATTTTACAGGCTTTTTTTCTTGCCACAATTGTTCAGTGAATCACGGCAATTGTTAAGATAGTAACATAGTTGTTAAGGGAATCTGGCTTCCCTGTTGACTTTGTTAAAAGTTCACAAAAGGTGATCACATGACCCTGGGATACTGCAACCATCATAAATATGAATCAGTGTCTGAATTTTGATCACATGATCAAGGGGATACTACAATGATTGTAAATGTGAAAAACAGTAAGTCATTTTTTCAGTGCTGTTGTAACTTTGAAGAGTCATTAAATAAACTATTATTAAGTCTGAGAACTACTTATAATCTATCATATACTGAGTCAGCTGTGAAGACTCTTCTCCAGATACCCTCCCTATCTGAAATTAGATTGTTGGTCACCAATAATACCTTCCTTCCCATTATGGAAGTTATTGCTTAAGTATTTATTTTCCTTATATTGTAATATATTAATCTTACTACTGTTTGTATTATTCAGTGAAATGCATTAGGAGTCATCTGGCAGAAGGCAATATGCACATAAAAGGTAAGTAATTCTAAAGATGAGAATTAGATTATAGCACCACAGAGACCTGCCACCTGTCAATTCCCCTTCCATTCTTATTTAGATCCCTATTGCAAGATAAACACTCTTCTCTAGGTTCATTCAACAGAATACCTCTTTTTACATCCATTCATTAGCTGATGTGCAGGCAGTCCCACGAAATAAAAATTTAAAAAGCAAGTTTAGTCACCCAAGGAATTATGGTAGAATCTGGTGTTAATGTCTGCAGCGTATTATATACAACAGTCAACCACAGGAACTGAAATCATTATATAGTCTGAAGCTGTGAAGATAAAATCACAGTTTTATCTACGTACTGTAGTATTCGCCTCCTAGGATATAGAAAGTTTTGAGGGCTAGATACTGGAAGCACAACTTTTCAGTATCATTGTATTCAAGTATTACCAACTCAAATTAACTAATTGCAAGTTGTAATGTAATAAAGTGATTCACAAGTAATATTAGTCCTACAAGTTTTAATTGGGACATACTCTAACACTACAGTGTACAATTAGATGGCAGCAGTTTGACTTTTCATATAAACAGAGGTTCTCCCACAACAAAACCTATAATTTTATAGTATTTTTCTAGCATGGGTATTCAGAAATGCCTTAAATTCAAGTTATTTTATTTCTTGACAAGTATAGATTGTTAGGCTTAATTTTTCAATGTAAATTATTGCCCAGCCCACATCTATCCACCATGAGATTATTTCTACTTTATATTGAATAAATCAGGAGTTTTAATTAAATATTCAAATAAGCAGACAGAAAGAATAATTTTTGGAAGTTGTTGTCCAGGGTGATTATAAAGATTCCTGCCCTGGTTAGGGGGTTGGACTAGAAGACCTTCAAAATCCCTTCCAGCCCTGTGATTCTATATTTATGGGAGAGCAAAACTGTAAAATACAATAAAACATATGATTTTCTAATGATGCTCTAAATAGATTATCAGGACTATACACATTTTTCAATTTTTGATTAGAAACTCTGCTCTTGAAGAGCATACAGAAAAGCTGGGCCTAACAATGCATCACAGCCAAAAGAGATCTATGTAGAACTTCCAAGGGCAGTACAATATTTATGCATCCTCCTCCATGTGTTGCACTCCAACTGCTTTCCCAAGTATTGGCCCTGATCAATACTTAGATGGGTAGCTAGCAGAAATTCCAGATAGCTAGCCTGGAAAGGGGAAGACTATCCTGAAAGAAGATAATGGCAATACTTTCATGCTGCAGTAAGAAAATTGTACACTTGTTCATCAAATCACCAGGAGTCAATCTCAGCTGGAAAGGGAATGTATGAAACAATACTCATTCTAGAGTTACCATTAACCAAATTTTAAAGAACAATACAGAGTTCTGAAAGAGCAAGCCAACATACCCATAAAAAAGGGAAACCAAGAAACACCATCAGCTTATTATTGGGTAAATGCTACAGCTGTGCTGTAAATTCAGAAGCTAAAAGGGGCCTCCCAGCTGGGATTATAAAGTGCTTTGTTTAAGGCTCAAGCCAGAGCAACACAAAGACACAGAACATGTAGATTTCTAAGCCAATCCACAGCTGCAATTTGCTGATTTTCTTTAATCTTTTATTTTAATTAATGCAACTTTTCAAGTTTCTTTCCCCCTCTCCTAACCCAGCAATATGGGGTAAGATCCTCATCCAAAGCTATTTTATCTAGGCATTACTGGAACCATTCTTTTCTTTTGTGGCAACTACGTAAAACACAGGCACAGTGTCCCCGTGGCTTAAAAGACGCCAAAGGAGGTCTGACCTCCAGCGGTTCGAGTCCTTACCACTGCATGACAGAATGAGTGGCTATCACTTGCCTCAGCTCCTGCCAACCCAGCAGTTTGAAAGCATGTAAATGCAAAAAGATAAATAGGTACCATTTAGGTGAGAAGTTAACATTGTTCTGAGTTTCGCCATATACTTTGCACTGCAGTGTGATGATATACTGGCCAAATGACCCCCAGAAACATCTTTGGATTGAGCTGGCTCAATGACTTAAAGAAATGGAGATAAGCACCACCTCCTAAAGTCAGCTCCAACTAGCAGAATTAATGTACAGGGACTCCTTTTACCTTTGCTACTGGAACCACATCCCTCTGCCTGTTTGTTTTCTGGCAGCTATCTGAAACCTTTGATAGGATCAAAATTAGAGAACACAGACCATTTTATTAGTCTAGTGATCTTCCATATCAAATTCAATTCTCAAGTATACTTCAACCTTTTCTTATCTACAAGTCCTATGAGAGCACCTTTTGAAAAGAAGATTAGTTGCAACGGCACTGAAAAAAGTGACTTGTGACCATTTTTCAAAGTTACGACCTTTGCAGCAGCCCCATAAGCATGTGATCAAAATACAAATGTTTGGCAACTGGTTCATATTTATGACCATTGCAGTGTCCCAGGGTCATGCGATTCCCTTTTGCGACCTTCTGACCAGCAAAGTTAATGGGGAAATCAGATTCACTTAACTTTTTTTTGCTAAGTTAACAACTTTAATGATCCACTTAACAATTGTGGCAAGAAAGGTTGCAAAATGGGACAAAACAAATGTCTCACTTAACAGAAATTTTGGACTCCATTGTCATCATAAGTAGAGAACTACCTATATAGGGTTTCTGACAATTTCTGCTACCTTACAAAGGGGGGGGGAGAGGGGAAATAGTGCTTCTGAGTGGAGTTTTCACTGAGCAATTCCAAGCCAGTGTCTTGATTTCCTGAAGGTAATGAAACTATTGCACATCATCAGAACAAATCCATTCATCGCTGCCATCAATTTCAACCTATGTAAATACTCCAAAGTATCCATAATATTTGCAAATCTAACATGCATCTTCCAACATGATTTTCAGGGTAGAATTTAGAAAATTTCCCTTTTATAAAAATGCTTTAACTTGAGCCATCTTAAGAAAAATTGCAAAGAGTTAGCATCTCATATATCTTTGCTCTCATTTAGTAATCTAGATTTTTATACCAAGATATGGCAACCCTAGCTTTACAGTTGTATTCAATCTGTAACCTTACGTGGACTATAAACCAGACTATTATTATTTGACTGTAGCCTTTGCACAGATACATCCTTCCTAGGTACCACATTGTTCCTTTGTTTTATAAACAACTCTTTCTGGGAAGGAAGAGCCAAGCATTATCGTCAAACTGCTTCCTCAATCATGCATCTCTGAAATACAAAGAGTAATTTAAGAGCAGCAGCAAGACAGTGTGATTATTTGGCACAGCTCTTGCGCCAAAGCTCAAATGCCAGCACAGAAAGAAGGCAACAGATGCCATCTTTTGAAGAAATTCTTAGTTGTTCCAGTGATGTTTGAAGAGAGGAGTAAAATATATAACAGCTGTTGCTAATTTGTGACTCCTGCTATCTCCTTCCAAATCAACCTAGGCACACTGTTTTAAAGTTATAAAAATGCACACAGTAATAAAGCAACAACCCACAAAATATTGCACAATAATTCTACAAAATACACTTAGGAATTTTAATTTAAAATGTCTTACTAAATTAAATGCTTAGCCCCTTAAAAAGTCTGGCTCTCAGTTTCCTTATAACAACCTCACTGTTAACTATTAGCTTCCAGATTTTAATTATTCTTCCAAACAATGGGTGGAAAATCAGGCATTTTCATTCCAGCTGTTTGCCTTTTACTTAGTGGTCTCCAGCATTAATAAGAGCATCACTTTTATTTTTTATGTTTCATCATTATATTCTGCTTACACATTCTCCAATGTGCCTGGTTTATGTAATTAATTCCACTTTTTATTAAGGCACTGTTACAACAATGATTTTACCAAGATTGGACATTCTGGACCAATACTCAGCACTTGATGTTTTGTGATTTGACTGTTGTTGCAAAGGGAGGGGTGGATTTTGTATTTGGGATTTTACTTCTGCAAGCCACCCAAAGTCATCATGAGTAAGTTGGGTGGCCATATATATTTTTTCTTAACAATTAAAAATATTTTGTGCAAAAAAAATCCTTAATTGCCTTAATAAAGTTAGATACCCAGTGCTGCACCACGCTACCATCAGTAATGCCCCTGCATATCAGCATCCTGTTTGGCAACTGGCATGCTAGAAAATGCCATAGGATGTGCTCATCTTTTTTTCATAGCATGCTATGGAAAACAGCAATATAACTGTCACTCAGCTCAATCTTGTTTTGTCATAAACAGTATAGAAATTTTGTAACTGAGCTATTTGCTTGAAAGTAGACAGAAATTAGTTTGACTGTCTTGTTTCCTCTTTCTTTTAACATCCCTATTAAACTATCATTGATCTAGAAGAAGGGAAAAATTTTGGCCATTTCCCATCACCTGTGTACACAGCCACTATGCCATTTCTTCTCTAATCTTAGAATTGGGATGCAGCCTCTCCTGACATAAAGAAATCGCAGCTTCAGGCATGAGCTTGCCAAGGAAGAAAGAACAAAGCAAGATTCAGAAGCGCAAGACAGCGTTAGAAAGAGCCCCCTTTGATATTCTATATAAATCATTCCAGGTTAAGCCGCCATCCAGGGGATGCAGAGATTCAGCTAATGAGTGTGAAAGCACTTTGAAGATGAAAAGCTATCTAAGCTCCAAGTGTTATTTTGAATTGGTATTTATGTATGCTGGGTTTTCATATTTTTAAGCTGTGCCTTGGCAGCTATGGACTCTCCTTGTCAGATCTGTTGGTGGAAATAAAACTGGTAAGGTTAAGAAGCACTAAGAAAATTTGGATTTGATGGGATGACAATTTGTGTGTGTGTGTTTCATCAAGAAGGTAATCTTCATCTAAGTAGTTTTTCAAACCGGGAAAAACTCAGGTATCCAAATAAACGTAATGTCTATGTTTGAACCACACAGAGAACTACATATCAACTACACTGGAGTCTAGCACATTATGCAAATCCACAATCACTGCTCAGCTTGTGGTCCAGGGTGTTGTGGGAAAGCCAAAAAAAAGGGCTAAGTAATTGGATGCATGAAGCAAGTTACCTATTCCTAACTGCAGAATCTTTTTTTTAATTAAAATCAAAGGAAACCCAACCACCACCACAACAAAAAAGCCAATCAAGTTGTCCACCCTTCAAGAGCCACCAAGAATCACACTCTTCTGTGGGATGGCTCCTTTTGCTCAGCACCCCACATGGGACTTTGTGGAAGACAAAAGTTTTTTTTTTTAATTTAAAAAAAAAAACAGTTCTCAGGAAGGGGGGAAGGGAGGCAGGAGGAAAAAAAACCCTTCCCAGGATTAAATGCCTCTCCCACTCTTACTTGCTCTTTCAACTACGGGAGCCACCCCACCCCACCCCCACCTTCTCCTCCCCAAAAGCTACAACCGAAGGGGCAGACGCAGAAGGGGAGCGGGAGGCAAATTCTAAATCACAAGGCGAGGGGAAAGGAGGCTGCTGCTCCAGCTCGAGGCCCTCATTCTGGGGTTGCGCTGAGCCTTGCCAGTTCCCCCCTCCCACCTTTTGTCCACAGCACCCCCCGCCCTCTCTCTGCCCTTTCCTTCGGTCCGGGGAGGGGAGGGTGAGATATGGAGGCTTGGGCGCAAACCCTCCCCCCCCAAGTCCCCAGCCCCTCTGCCAACCCTCGAGTTCCAGTGGGGCCTGCACGCGCTGCCGGCGTCCTCGCGCCCATTCATTAGCCGGCAAGAGCAGCAGCGGCTCTCGCTGCTGGCCGCCCATTCCCGCCAGCCTCGTACCTGTTGTCCGCCAGGCTCCCTGCTGAGTGCAAAGCGTCCTACCTGAGGAACCCGGGCTCAGGCTAGATCAGCTGAGGAAGGCTTGCTTGCCTCCGTCGGTTCCCGGGCTCTGCTCCGTTTAAGGCAGCTGGGGCTCGCAGGAAAGCTGCCGCGCTCGGCTCAATGCCTGACGCACAAGCAGGAAACCCCAGTGGCAGCCCGAGAGGGGGCTGGTGCGGGATGCATTAGCGACGTCTGCTTAAAGGCCATAACAGGCTCTGCGGGGAGCACAGGAGAGGAACTGCCGCCGCGTTAACCCTTGCCGAGCCGGAGCCCAGCTTAGCTCAAATTGAAGCGCCCGATCGCCTGTTAGCTCCCTTCCTCGGCTCTCCTTCGGATCCGATCCGCCCCTTTCCTCCCTCTTCCGAATCCCCACCCACTCGAGCCAAGGTTGTTCTAGCGTTCGCACGACGAGGGTTTGGTTTATCTTGTGGGGATGGGTCGGGGCTGTGGTTCAGAAATCATGCCCTCACTGGTCAGTTCTCTGCGAATCTGCTGGGCTGAGAGATTCAAAGTGTCGCAACCAGCAATCCCAAAAGCAAAGCCGCGACGCCACGATTTCTTAGCCGCGTCGAGGGGAGGGAGGTCCTGGTCCAAAGGGCTGACTCCTTTCTTGGGGATAGTGAGATAAACTTACGGATGCATTTGAACGTCGGACATGAGACTGTGCAAAAGACCAAAGTCACAGAAAGTGAAGAATCTTGACTGATTTTTAAAAATAAAATAAACTGCTTGAATAGGAGACGACTAGGAAATCACAGAACCATCAACTACAATGGGATGGGGGAGGTGGGGAAACATTGCCTAAAATTGCCTAAAAGAAGGCAATATTGTATTGATGCCAAGGAAAGAAGATGAAGATGCCTATGCAGTCACCAGAAGTTGCTCTAAGAGGTTTCTCTCTAAATCAGTAATTCTCAGCCCTAGCAAATTTTAGGATGCATGGACTTCAACTCTCAGAATTCAGTGAGTGAAGCCCACACAGCTTCAAATTACCAATTTTGAGAAACATTGCTCTAAATCAGGGGTATCAAATTCACTGTGGCATCACGTGACCTATCAGGACTTTTTTTTCCCTTCACTAAACTGGGCAGCGAGTTTGAGACCCCTGTTCTAATTTTTTCCAGTTTGTTAGTCCCATAAATCAATTGAACACAATGCCCTGTATGTCATACAGTTAAAAAAAAAGCACTAAGAAGTTAGGATAGCTATGTAAGAGCAGAAGTATTGGGTTATTGATATCCATGTTTGTAATACACAGTTTGTCCTATCAGTTTTATTAGGATTGCATGTTATACTTTCCTTTTATATCTCTTTAACTTCTAACTTTCTCTCTCGGCAGAGCTGACTTTGATGATACAGAGGGACAAGGAAACACCATTTTGTGTATCTCAGGAGTACCTATCAGTATATCATAGTCTTACTTGAGGTTGTGATTAAGGAGCTACTTTTCTTTCTCTTCACAAGGGACAGATTAATTGTAAACAAATATATCAAGGAGGTTAGAAAAATCAAACTGGGACAAGGCCTCCCCACAGTCTAACAGTGGTGGTCTGGAAATCATTCAGTCATCCACAATCAGTGAAGAAACAGTCAATGAGCTGTTTGGGGGGGAAATGGAATTAATGGGTTTAATCATAAGTAACTGTCTGCTCTCACATAAGCAATTTGCAATCCAAAGAGGTTTGCTGTTGCTGAACACATTTTATTCTGAAGCTTGTAAAATAAGTTGGATGGAATTTCGCTGTCAGGTAAGCATATTCAGGACTATAACCTCACAGCTTATCTAAATGCATTGATTCAGAATATCTGTCACACATTTGCTCTTCATGTGAAAGTGGCATTTATAGTGATATACATGGCAGTTTGTATCTGTTCTTTGACCAGATTTGATTAGTGTCAACAAAACAGCATGTTCTGGAATATGCACTGAGCAAATGGGCTTTACCTCTAGAAGAATTTAGAATTTGGCTGAAACTCCAATCACTCAAAATTTAACCTTACAATCTACTGTAGTAACATTGACTGGCTTTATAATTAAGTAATAACTCCACTTGATAATAAAGGTAATCTTTCCCCTAAAGCAGAAGTTGTTGATAACAAGCTAGATAAGCAGATAAGGAACTTGGCTGGAGGCTTCCGCATGGATTGTTTTTTGTTTATTTAATGTAGAAAATTTGGGTTTGCTTAGCTTTAGTTTCCTGACAACACCCCCTCCCCTCCATATGAGTAAGAGTAACAGGATAGTTTAAAGAGGGTAGCAGTGACTGAGATTTAATGCTGCTGTTTGTCACAATATTTTTTTACTCAGTTGCTAAATAGGGAAGCCTCCACAAGATTAACTTTTTGGCATGGTGATTTATCCCCTGAATGCTTCACTAGTGTGAGTCACTGCCTCCTGAACAAATTCACATTTTAAAATTTTCCAAGGTGGAAAGACATTTTTAGATCTCCCCTAAAGTCATCCCAATGTGAAAGTGCAATGTGATGTCCATTGGGTAGGAAAGCATCCACCCTTTTTTGAATGTGGACTCAACTACTTTTCAACAATATAAGTAAGTACCCAATGAAAATACACAGTGGCCTGGTTTACGTATAACAAAACTTAGCTTTTAGCTCAGCCCCAACCATTATATGTTAGCAAAACGTCCCGATTCAGTCAGTTTTGTTCCATACAATATATCAACCTTGTGAACTCTCAAGCTTCCTCTTTCCACTATGCATTCAATATGGACAATGATTAACATTTATACATATTTATATTTTTAGGATGTAGGAGGTATATACATATATGTACAGTATGTATAAAGCATGTCTATATGGGTGTTATGTATGTATACACTTCTGAGAGCAGGCAACAGAATTTAATTTTTAATGTATGCCAGTGTGCCCACAGTAAAAATAATGACAAAAGAGGTTATTGTATCTTAAACTATTGTGGTTTGTTTGACAACTCTTTAGAAATCCTGGTTTGGTGCAATGTTTGAACCTAGTCATGTATAAAAGTCAGTTTTTCCCAGCCTGTTTTTCTCCTAATAACTAACCCTTGTCATCTCCAGGAAGCATAGTACATGAAGTCAGGTCATCCTTCTCTAGAGTATGTCAGTCAGTATAAGAAAATGATGTTGATTTTCACATTGTATTAATAAACCAGAGGTGATTTTTCCCTGAAAAGTGTGATTTGTTTCAGAAAGCTTTGCCAAATATAATAACCTAAAAAAGAAAACCCATATAATCTTAATTTCTATATTGTACACAATGGAACAATCTAAGTATGCAATCCAGTGTAGTTGTTAAAGTGTAGTTGTTAAAGTGAATCATGTGGTAATTAAGTGAATCCTGCCTCCCCCATTGACTTGGCTTGTTGGAAGCCACTGGGAAATGACAATCACATGACCCCAGGATGCTGCAACTGTTAAATACATGCCAATTCCCAAGTGCCTTAATTTTGATCACATGACTGGGAATGCTGTGATGATCATAAATGCCAAGACTGGTTGTAAGTAATTTTTTCCCAGTGGTGTAATTCTGAACAGTAGCTAAAAAAAGTGGTTGTGAATGGAGAACTACTTGTATGTGATCTTGTGATCAAGAATGATTGTGTTATGTCAACATTCTCAGCAATGACTGGTATGAGTAAACCATTTGGCAGCAGCCAAAAAAGCTAATGCAATCCTAAATTATATTAACAGAGGGATACAGTCAAGATCAAGAGAAGTACTAATACCACTCTATAAAGCCTTAGTAAGACCACACCTAGAGTACTGCATCCAGTTTTGTTCACCACATTA
>JANHFN010002368.1:71454-87955 GCA_032468175.1 Toxicocalamus goodenoughensis | reverse complement strand
ATGGGCTCCCGAGCTCAATTTTCGGCTGCAATAACCCCCTGCAACCCTCTCCCAAGGAAAACGGAGCTTGGGAGGGCTGCATGCGGCCTTCCCATGCTCCATTTTCCCTGGCAGAGGCAGAGACCTGGACTGGTCCTTCATTGTTTCTTGGGTGGCCCCATGGGCCAAATCTAAGCACCCCACAGGCCGGATCCAGCCCCCAGCCCTTGAGTTTGACACCCCTGGCCTACAGCATAATAAATATTTTTAAAAATCTAAATGTATTAGACATGTGTATGTTATAAATATATACTATCAATATAGATTTAACATTACAGTGGTGGCATCAGAAAACCATAAAATAACACAAATTGCTGGGTTCATCTTAATTTAGGTATATCACATTTAAGTACCCAAATGTTCCTCTAAAAAGTCATATTTTAAGATTTTCTGAGTATGAAAAGAGATGATATGGGGGTAGGGTATTCAACAGGAGAAAGAGTATTTATAAACTTTGGGGCTGGTAGAGACGTTCCGTAAACACTCTGCATCGGCACACTGAGCAGGCAGCATGAAACCATGGTCCTAAGCCACGTGACATTTTAAAGGTCCTTGCAACATATTTGAATTACACTTGGAGACAAACTCCCTGCAATATTGTTAGCCTGATTAATATGCAGCCTAATGCATTGTGTACCAACTATAGTTTCCAGGAGGTCTTTGCAGGTGGCCCATCCTAGAATGCATTACAGTATTGAAACTCATTTGGTGATAAAGAAGTATAGCCAGTGCCTTCTACTTCAACAATAGCAATAGCACTTAGATTTATATATTGCTTTATGGTGCTTTACAGCCCCAAGTGGTTTACAGAGTCAGCATATTGCCCCCAACAATCTGGGTCCTCAATTTACCCACCTCGGAAGGATGGAAGGATGGAGTGAGCAGTGAGTTAGCCCTGCACTTCTGCATTCTAACCACTGTGCCACCAAGAATGGTTGCACCTGGCACATCGCAGAAAAGACAAAGCATCTCGGTCTCAGTTTCCTCTTGCTGTTCCAGTAACCCAGGAGTACCTCAGCTCCTGGGGAAGCACATCCCCAGCCATAGGCAAAGTTGAGGTAGTACCTTGCTAGAACCGAGTTTTAAACTATTACTGCCCTGTATCCCACAATACTGTGTTGTGACATCCACTACATCTTCCAAACAACCTGTCATAATGATGTATAATGATAATGTATTGAAATGTAGTCCCGAACTGGATAACTGCCTCCAACAGATTCAAGTACAGGTAGTCCTTGACTTACAACCATCCGGTGATCATTCATAGTTACAACAGCACTGAAAAAAGTGACTTAGGACTGTTTTTCACACTAATGACCATCCCACAGTCATATGACCCACATTCAGATGCTTGGCAACTGGTTCATACTTATGATGATTGCAGTGTCCCAAAGTCATGTGATTACCTTTTGCGACCTTCTGACAGGCAAAGTCATTGGGGAAGACAGATTCACTTAATAAACATGTTACTAACCTAACAACTACAGTGATTCATTTAACAAATGAGACAAGAAATTTCACAAAATAGGGTAAAATTCACTTAACAACTGTCTAACTAACTAAAAGAATTCAGTACTTAAGTTGAAGAATGATCCATTGAAAAAAAGTAAAACATTCACCACATAGCTGTCTTGGACGCAGATTATGATCATAATCCAGTTATCAGTGAATAGTAACAGACATTTATTATATTTGAAGTGAAGAGTAGCAATAGGTCAAATGAGAAACAGACAAAGATTATTATGTCACCATTTATCCTGGTGGTCAAAAACAGTGCAAAGATATGATACAGTCTCCAACTACTGTATATATTTGTGTGTGGGAGAGGATTTTACAAAACTCTGAACTGTTTTAACCACATGAACCTAGTTTTGTTCTGTTTAAAAACTTAAGTTAAAAACCATATTTTGGTCAAATTTATGTCTACGTTTAGATATTTTTCAGTTTCATATTATTACTGTATATTGTATGTTTCTCTTCCAATTCCTTTAATTTTGCTTTTCATAACTGATGTTCAATTTTAAAATATAACTATCCCTAAGTATTCATATCAGGGTATTAATGTCCAATGCAAAGGCATACTGTATTAATAGCAATAGCACTTAGATTAATAATGTATTATTACATAATAATAATAATAACAATAATGTTAGCCAGGGAAAGACCACCAAATCCAGGTTGCAAAAAGCTATATTTCTTTGCTGACATACAGTATTTATTCATATTTCTGCTACTTGTAACATACCTCAAATGATAAGAATTTTATCAGAATCCTTAAAAAGAAGCGGACTGTAGAACCAGAACTACATTTTACGATCTTTATAATTGACACCACGAAAATGTTAACCAAACGGGAAATCGACTGTACATTTTGTAATTTCTTTCTAATGTTGCTTGGTGTGAACGCCAACTGTATGCATTTCATGTGCCAGATCAATGTTTCTCAACTTTGACAACTTTCAAGATGTATGGACTTCAATTCCCAGACTTTCCCAGCAATCAAAGCTGCTGGCTAGAAGGAAGCATGCTCCCAGGGGAACTCTGAGTGCTGAAGTGCACTTATCTTGAATGTTGTCCAAGTTGAGAAGCACTGGGCTAGGCAGAGAACCCAAAGGCATTTGCTTCGCCTGGTATCTTCTGAACTGTCAGAGTTAATCACCAGAAGAGATGCTTCTTTTAAAATGAGGGGCAGTCACTCCAAATCAGGCTGGGGAATTCTGAGAGTTGAAGTCCGCCAGGCTTAAAGTTGCTCTGGTTGGAGACCTCTGCTCCAAATAGACCTCTTAACTTTATACCCCATTATCAATTCGTGGTGACAGAATCCTCAAACGTTGTCTCCTGGCATAAAGAACCCTGCGTACAGCGAAAGGCCGTTTCTATTGGTTCATCCCATCCTCGAGGGCGGGCGCAACCCGATTTATTCAAATCAACTTTTTTCTTTTTTCGAGCCGGCTGACGTCACAAGAGACGCCCAACGTCTGGCGGGTAAAGCTTCCGCCCGGTTAACGGGCGGAAGTTTTATTTTCCTCTTAAAGGAGGGGAAGAAATTTTTTAGGCCTCGGTCGCCATTTCCGCACAGCAAACGCTCCCCTAAATGTTCCGCGTGCTCATTTATTTCCACGAAGGCTTCGGTCGTCTCTTTTCGTAGGAGTGACACTCCCCGCCTCTTCCCCGCCGGTAGCGCCTCTCGGGTAGCACTTCCGGGTGGAAGAGCGTGACTTTTGCCCTCGTGACGTTGTTCTCTCCTTTCCGGTGCTGGCTGCCGCCTGCAGAGACGCTCGAGTAAGTGGTTGGTGGGGCCTTTTTTTTCCCTATCCACCTCCATCCTCGCGGATCCGGCCGTCTCCGCTCCCCTCGGTGCTGTCAAACCGGCTCCTCACCCCTAACTGCGCAGGGAAGGCAAGGGAGGACGAGGATCGGGGGCACAGGGATCCGTTGTTTTAAGGAGGCCCGGGCGGTGGGATGGTTGGACAGGCCTCTTGAAACCCCGTATCACCCGGATAGGTTTTTTGGTTTTTTTTTTAGGTTTGGGCCTTATCAACAGGCTTTCCCCCAACTTCGCGAATGTTCCCTGTAAACTGGGTATCTTTTCCCTCGGAGACAAATCTTTCAGATGAAACGTACATAGCTTTTACTTGCATCATCCATAAAGAGCTGAAGCTGAAAACTGTGGCCAAAACCATCTAGTTAAACATGTTTGTGTGGCTGCCTTTTTAAGTGCTAGCTATTCTTCCTCCTTTTTGAGGGTGGAGGAGTTTTGAGCAGGGAAGATCGTTGCATTGACTAAACTCCAGGGATTTTTTTTTTAGTATCTGGGTGTAATATTTCTAAGCCTGTATGTAACACGTGGGTTTAATACTGGAATTATTTCTGCTGTGCAAAAATTCAAGATTCAAGTCTTGTCTGATAGGATATTTTATTGAAGTTCACCCTGATTTGTTTAAAAATGCCATGCACCTTGCTACATTTGCAATGCCTTTGCAGCAAATGTGGCAGTATAAGTCTTTCTGAAAGCCATGAAATTTAAGTAATCTTAAATACTACTTATTGTAAAGGTAATGGTCCAAGTCACATCTTATTTTTGATCTTGTTTGGTGTGGTAAGTTCTCATCCAAATCCATGATTATCAGAAAATTGAAATTACTAGATTTTCCATGAGACTGCGACCTGGGTACCCATACACTCTTGCATATCCATACGTTTTTGCATATATAATTCCCTGTTTAATTATTCAGTGGGTAATTAGATGGAGCAACCATTAGTGTTGTAAGTTCTCCCTAATTACAATGCAGTCCTTTTGTTTAAAACTTCAGTATTTTTTTTCACTGAACACTATTTGACTGTTGTCTTCATGTGCGAACGTAGCCTCCAAAATTAGTAAACTTTTAATTTTCAGCTGCATAATTAATACAAAGAAGCATAATTTATAAGTAAAATACTAAATATTGAAGTGATGGTCTAGAAATGCCCAGATCATTGTTCTAATTTTGTAGGTATATACTTACATAATATAAAGAGGGAAATGGGAAACAATTAAATATTCATACTCTATGTTGAAGAAGCTATAATTCACTGATGTGATAATCTGAAAGTCCCCATTTCTTGCTTCCTTTTTAAAGCCACCAAGTTGCTTGAAGTGTGATGCAAAGAGCCAACTATATATTTC
Organism: Toxicocalamus goodenoughensis; assembly: GCA_032468175.1. NCBI lineage: Eukaryota > Metazoa > Chordata > Lepidosauria > Squamata > Elapidae > Toxicocalamus > Toxicocalamus goodenoughensis. Next base: position 83,250 of record JANHFN010002368.1, on the reverse strand, counting down.
TGAAATGGATGTCTCTTTACTGCAGGGACAAATAATTTATGGACTGCTTATGTTGAGGATAACATTTTGGGACCTGTTTTGGATAATTTGCATGGATTTAAGGGGAAAGTGAGACCCTTAAGCACAAACTTAATCTGTATTTAAACTTTATATCAGTTGTGGACCATTTTGCAAAAGGGTTTGGTGATGTTGCCCAGCCCATGCTGATACCACAATACTAATGCCCCATTCAGTTCTCAAGACAGGAAGCATATTCCCAGTTCAGGAAAGGGTTTCTGCTACTTTACTGGAGATCAGAGTGGGAAATAATTCCCACCATAGCTAAGCATAAGTATCTGATTAGAAGTTGTGAATCAGCTTTATTATATATATATATGGTGGGGCGGTTCTTTCCTCAACTTGGTATTTTGATATTTATAATTTGTCTACTTCAACAGAAAGTACTTTATAATATTCTGTCTATTCCATAATACGTTGTTGTTTTGTACAGAAATGGCTCGCCGTAAGGGTAAGGAAAAGAAGGAAGAGCAGGTTATAAGTTTGGGACCACAGGTTGCTGAAGGAGAAAATGTGTTTGGAGTTTGCCACATCTTTGCTTCCTTCAATGATACATTTGTCCATGTAACTGACCTGTCTGGCAAGTGAGTATCTCTACTTGTGAAAGGATAATATTATTTACAAGATTGTAATAGGAGATCTTGGCAATAAGATGTCAAGACTTACTTATGTCAAAAGGCCTATAATAGTCACCTCGCCTGATCTTAAAAGAAACACTGTCTACTTGGGTGTATACATACTTAGCATTGTAACTTTCATGGACCAGAGTATTACGTTTTATTACCATAGCTGAACCCTAGGTGAAGAAACATCTCTTGGAAGCGCTTTGTATAGAAACTCTTGTTTCTGCTAAAAGATGTAATAGTATTGCAGTCAAACAGAAACTCTAATCCTAACTCTGAGAATTGTTTTATTCATACTGTATTTTAAAGACAAATTAGCAAAGGAGTTACATTTAACTATATAGCTTTTGATCTCTGGTGAAGGAAAGTCTGGGATTAAGTTCATCTATAATGCATTTCTTATTTTCTCAGGGAAACTATCTGCCGAGTAACTGGTGGCATGAAAGTGAAGGCCGACAGGGATGAGTCTTCTCCTTATGCTGCTATGCTGGCTGCTCAAGACGTAGCACAAAGATGCAAGGAACTGGGAATCACTGCCCTTCATATCAAACTGCGGGCTACAGGTGGAAATAGGTAAGGGGGGAGCAAGTGCTACATCTCTCTCTCTCTTGTGCATATATTTTCATATGTACTACTTTTCAATACTTTAGAATACTTCGATTTAGGTGGAATTGCTTCCTGTCCTAAAGAAGGCTTCCATAGCTCAAACCACCCTTTATAACTTGTCCTGGTCTTCGACTGTATCTTTTTAGGAAAAGTTCAGAAGGTGGTAGGAAGATCCTAGAGGAAATGGATTATCTGGATCCTTTTCAGTCAGGATTCAACCTTGCCTATGAGACAGGAATGGTGTTGGTTGTTCTGTGGATTGCATTCGTTGGAATCTTGGGTAAAGGGACTGATCCTATTAGATCTCTCAGACAGATTTGAAACTATTGACCATGGAACCCTTCTGGAAATTCAAGGATTAGGAGACTAATTTTGCTTCTACCAGAATGAGTAATTAGAGTTGATGCTTGTGGGTGACAAGTGCTCAAGCCCTTGGGAATTTGGCATTTTATCCCATGTTTATGTGGAACCATTAGCAGAGATCATCCACAAATTTATGATGACGCATCATCATTGGATATACATGGCTACCTTGGTCAGCCTAGAAATACTATTGAAGTCCTGAGCTAATATCAATATCTAGTATGCGAATGTCAATAAATATCTGGACATTCCAATAACAATTATCTAAGTGGTTAATGTAAGTGAAACCACACTTCCCCGAAGAAGGTGTGGCTTGTCTACTTTAATTCTTACTTGGACTCAAGCAACAGATAGAAAATGTGGCCAATGGGATAGATTTTCTCAGCTTCAGCTCTGCTCAGTTCAGCCAGTTACAGCCTTACTTGGAATAGGGTGCCCTAACATTTGTGCTGTGATCAACATAAGGCTGAATTACTGCAGTTTACTGTTTGTGGGGGCTGCTTTTGAAGACAATCGAGAAGATGCAGCTGCTACAAAATTGACTAGACTATTGTAGGACACCAATGTCAGTGTAGAGTAATACTTCAAGGTTGTTGAACTGGTAGTGAGTAGGCTTCTGGGCCCAATTCAAAGTCATCCACACTTACACAGTGTAGCATTGAGAAAAACTTTGAAAAAAAAATGACTAGGCCCAGTCCATATCAGTTCACTCATCAAAAGAAGGTTGTTAAATATCCCCACTGTTATGTGCTGACTTTGTCCTGGTTTACACTCCGGTCCGCATTTTGAGCGGGAAGCCGGAGTGCTTGCTATTGGCCGATGTTGTTTGACAGCCAGCTATAAATATGGCTGACAAACGACATCGGGTGTTGCTTGCTGGTCTGCCGCTTCTATAGCAGCCGCAGCAACCCTCTTCTAAACGTCCTACAATAAAGAAGAGTTGTTTGTTACCTGATGCCTGCCTGTCATTATTCCCACGATCTAATACCCACTCTTTGTGATGCACACAGAAAGGAGGATAGGCCTTCTCTGTAGCACTCACTTTATAGCATTTTTTCTTCTATCAAGAAATATGGCCAGCCTTAATGTCTTCACTTTTCAGAAGCAAATGAAAACAGTCTGTTCCTTTGGTCCCAGCTAATTGTGAGCACTTCTCTGATAGGAATATAATTGCATTCATTTTTTTCTCTTATGTACAGGTAGGCCTTGTTTAGCGACTGCCTCATTTAGCAACCATTTGCCGTTACAGTGATAATGAAAAAGTAACTATAACCTTTCCTCCCATTTACAACTTTCACTGGTTTCTTAACAAAGGGAAGCTGAAACACGATAATAAATAGTTTCACTTGGCAGCGTCTTGAAATGTTTTCAAAATGCTGGTCCTAGTTGTGATCACTAAATGAGGACTGCCTGTAACTTCTCTTGCCATGTCACCCAGTTGAGATTGGAGTGGGTTAGATAGATGTTCTAATAATTAGAACTGGTTTAGCAAAAACAAGCAAAAAGGGGCAAGCATTTTACTAAACTGAATACAATGTACAGAAGGTACCTGCATTTAAAGACATTCCAGATAGGTGTTCAGAAGAACTTTTCAGTGTTTTCCTTTCTTTTGATTTTATCTTAGCTTTACAATTTATAGCAGTTCTTTTGGCAAAAAAGAGCCAAGCTATATCAGACCCATAATCTATCTAGTGTGACACTCTGTTACTAAGAGAAATTAACTAGAAAGCTTGAAGTCATGTTGTTTATTTGTATCATTGTTATAAATCGACAAGAAAAAAATAATTGCTGCACTGATGCTGACTCGATACGACTCTATGTCTCCAAATGAAATAAACCCTAAAGACAAGTTTCCGTTTTTATTCATGTATTTTTTGCTTTCTTTTCAGAACAAAAACTCCTGGACCTGGAGCTCAGTCAGCTCTCCGGGCTCTGGCTCGGTCTGGCATGAAGATTGGGCGCATTGGTAGGTTTTCTGTTGAAGGATATTTTCAACAATGTACCTCCTGCAATCATGTACCTCCTAGAGAATATAGTTGCTTCTTTATCCCATTACTTTATCTCAATATTTTGCATTAGATGGTTTGAAAAAGGTCTTGCTACATAAAATTATTGGATCTATACTGAAACGAGATGTTAGAAAAAGTTGATCCAGATAATTAAGGCCTTCAGATAGAGAGAATTTAGTTACAACATGAAAATGCTTGCAGCTGGATCTTTCAGAGAACAGCATTACAAATTGGCCCAGCATAGTACAGCCACAGTTTCCAGGCCAAAAAGTGGCACTTTGGGAGGTGGCGGGGGAGGGGTGAGGAGAGGAGAGGTGATGTGAAAAAGCCAAAAATATGTTGGGATGGCGGAAAGAAAAATATGTTGGAAGATTGGCGTTGGGGCTTAGACAAAGGATATGCTGAGCTTGAAGCAAGAACTCTGATAGCAGCAAAGGGGAGAGACCCATAAGAAGACTCTGGAAAGATCAGGGGATTACTGGAATTGCTGGTTGGACATATTCTAGAAACAAGGACTTCAGTGGATCACATGCCGGGAAGAGTAGTTTGGAACTCAAGCCATGCAGAACAGGCAGAAAGAATCACTCTAAATTTCATTTCAGCCCAAACCTGGAACAATCAAAATATTTCAAGCTTCAGTTCTTTCCATCTGCAACTCACTCAGAAGTTTTGAAACAAAATGAGTCTCCTTCACATTGGAAATGAAATAAATGCTTTCTTTTGTGCATAGACTTAGCGTTTCCTAGTAGCTATTTTTTAAAGCCTGTGCAGACTTGCTTTTTCTTGGACTTTCACATCCTGAATTTTCAGAAACTTAAATTGGGAAGTACAATCTGTCTCATGAAACTTTGTGATCTTAATGTTGCGTTCTGAATGCTGCCTTTTTCTCTTTTAAAGTATTATTTTCCATGTTACTCCTCCGATTTTTTGAGAACTTGTATATACAGAGTGAAAATAATAACCCAAAGTAACATTTTTCTCTCCACAGAGGATGTTACCCCCATTCCTTCAGACAGCACTCGCAGAAAGGGCGGTCGCCGTGGTCGTCGTCTGTAAAATAGGGGCTGTTGTATTTCATCATTAAAGCTTTCCAATAAATCTCTGTTCTCATTCGTTTTTCTCTTCTATAAATTCAGTCATCACTGCTGTTCTGCCAAGTGTATCTTTGACTTGCCTTTTAAGTCTTCTCAATAATTATTGACATGAAAAATATCCTCCCTGTCTGGAGTGGATTTTTTTTTGCTTCTTAATAGATCCCACAGGCCCTTTAGTGTATTCCTTTTCACTTAAAAGTTGTTTTGCTATGAAACTGCTTAGTGCAAAATAAAACCCTAAAGCAATAAAACAGGATTGCAAATGAAGACTCTTATCAGTTAAGTAGTTTGGAGGTAATGCATAATGTTGGTAGTTAAAAGTAGAGGCAGAGAATGGCTGCATTCTTTGTATAGATTGAGCTCTCTGTCTTCTTGGATGCCTGCTTCCCCAGATGAGGAGCTCAGCCTCCAATCTGAAAGGCTGCTGTGCAAAATTGACCTGTGTGCATTGAATTTCTAAAGTTCTCTCAAAAAAGTCCTTTTGGAAAGTAGCCGTTTGCCTCAAATCTTTTGATCCTCATTCCTGACAAAGCTTTAGTTTATTATTTAAAAAAAAAATTGGTTGGAAAATGTCATACATGTGATTGGGCAACAATATTCAAGGACCCCCAAGAAATATTGTTGACTACACAGTGGAAATGACTGACATGTAAAGCATGTATGCAGTGGAATAACAAGCCTTACATAAGCATGCATGATGTTACATAAATGGTCTTAAAATTGGGAAAACCAGCCATATAATTTCTATGCAAGAAACATTTACCCATCTTGGTGGTCTGTATGATGACTCAATTCAATAATAGATAACCACAGCTCGCTTGTTAATGCCACACTCCTTAATTTCAGCTATTATATACAGTGTTTCACCATTTAAAAAAACTGCCCGTCTTTGAGAAACTTAAGACTTTTTTTAACTGACCATCAGGCCTGGTGCTCTTGAATCATCTTTACAGCAGGATTGTTTAATAGATACTAAACTCAGATGTAAATTCCAAGATAATTCAAGTTTGTAGTGTTAGGATATAAATTTATACGCTAGTTAGTACAATTAGGAGATAACCAGAATGGAAAATGAACTAAACTTTTATTTTCAACATCTAGTCCATTGCTGATGTTGGTATGCAAATCTTTCCCAACTTTAACTCTGTTGAAGATAATAGGAGCTCCAGTCTACATCAGGAATCATGTTTTGAAGCCTTAACTTTTTTTTTTGATGGACACTTGTAACTAAAAAAAAGTAATATAAATTAATTGCTGCATTTCATAGGAAATCTTTTAAATTTAAACAATAAGTGCCAAAAATATAAAGCAGAAAAGGTGCTGAATCTAATTGAAAATCTGATTAACTGCTTAAACCCAATATTTAGTTTACAATAGAGGTTGAAGTATTTTTTCTAATGGGATGCAACCTTAAATGCAAATTCATACCTTTCAGTCACTATCTACTTCTTTCCTGGCAGTGAGATATATGACAAAGGAAACCATTTGTCTCAGCTGCACTCTTTTTGGTACCATTTTTGGCTTTTGGAGAAATTATATGTAAACTATTTTGCTTCTGGGAGAAGGCAAGCTACCTAGAAAATGGCTAGTACCTGTGCAGTTATCCTGCCTTTTAAGCCTTTTCCCTAGCCACCACAGAAACCTTAATTATAAAAGCTATTCAGGAGGCAGCTGGTGATTGTGTGTGGAAATAAAGCATAGAGCAGATAGGGAGGCTGTCCTCCAGTAATAGGACTCACAAGGAGTAATAGTTGGAGCAGCAGGAGGAGGTGTAGTACCAGTGGGGAAAGAGTTGGGTACTGAGCAGTGAACCTGTAAATACTTGTGTGTTGCCAAGGAAGCTGTGTTGTGTTGGCTCTCTTGTGTTTTGGAGCCCACTGACATTATGCTTAAAAGACAGCTTCTCCTTCTGAAAATAGTTTAGAGAAGCAATCTCTTGACTTTTTCGTAGTTTCATTCTGCGAAAATGGCATCTTGGGGGGAAAATTCCTCTTTTGTGTGGTTGCTTGTTAATGTAGAAGTGCCTCATTTGAAAATGAATCCATAAAATTGCTAGTAAAAATCAAAATATAAGGACAAGGTGACTAGGTAGGTGCTAAGAAATCAGCCATTTCACAATGTAGTGTTACTATGCTGACACTCATTCACAACAAAATGCTGTAATTACATAAAGCTTTTGAGAATATAGCACATTGCAAAGTATGCTGTCAAGGTTTTGTTCTGAAATGTTCTGTGGTTCCTATATAAATGAATTCTTTTAACATCTCCAAAAGCAGAGGATCTGTTTCCTAACTGAAACAAACAAGCACAATGTCTATTGAGAGGCTGAATTTCACCTCAATAGGACATTTGTATTGGCTATTACTACTATTGCTAATAAAAGTCTACTATAATATTAACCCAATCAGTAGAATGTAGTGAAAAAAAGCCTGCATTTCTTATCTCTTGGAGGTAGCAAGACATACCATATGGTCCATACTCTTCAATACATTTCTCTTTAATAAGGTGTTTAATATTCTCTTTAATAAAATATTTTCCCTTAATATAATCACTAGGTGGCAGTACTATCTATCCATGGCTAGTTGGTATTTGGATAAGAGGCCATCAATGAATCCCAGCCCAGTACAATAGACTGGAAAGAAGACGATAAAACCACTTTTCTGTTCTTAATGAGAAAACTACATGCATATCAAATCAAATCTTTTTATTAACAAACAATATTTTAAGAAGCTAAAAATATTAAATCAGTAGGAGTCAAGGTGGTCCAAACCAGCAGCTCCTGAAAAGAGCTCCCAATCTCTCACCCCTCTGTCTCAATCCTTTGACCTAAAAATGCCACCCAGAGGCAAGAAGAGAACTAGAAACAGCTTCAATAATGATACTGGGACCCATACATCTTTTTTATTTCCTTGGAGCATCAGCAAGTATATTTGGAGACATCCCTTTTTAAGGTCTGAATGGAAGACACCCACATTTGTGAAGTTTATGAACTGTGAAAAGTTACTCTTAAAGTTGACTGTAAAAAAATATGATTTCTGTAATAGAGTTGTCAAAGTTGTCAGCTACACATTTTCACAGTTTCAGTCACAGATTGACTGCCATGGACATTACTTCATACTTAAGTGGTCATTAGAGGGCACATGTATAAGTGTACTAATGTGCCTATCATCCCTGCCATCGTATTTTTATTCTCTTATTTTTATTTTTGTTTGACAAATTCCAATAAATAAACAAACAAATAAATAAGACCCATTTTGCTCAGAAGGAGCCCATGAGTTACCCCCAGGTCTTCTTCAAGGCTGTTGAGCATTGGTGGAAAATCTGGCCACAAAGGACTGAGTAACTTGCTGTGAAGTTGTAAACCACAAGAGCATGTACCCGTCTCCTTTGCCCTGTCTTTCCCAGTGATCAGCTGATTTTTCTGATACTTTTAGTAGGCGGATATTCCTGGACTGGTCTCATCTCTCAACTGAATGTGCTGATCAGGTAGCCATTGGGAAAGTATTCCCTATCAATATTAAAGAAAGCATATAAATTAAACTATGCCTACTGGCTGGTTGGGAAAATACAGTCAAAAGTCTATATTAATTTAAATCATGATTTGAATATTTAAACTCTGCTCCTGAGGATTAGGACTCATCTCAAGTAGATCTTAGAAGGACTTAAAAGGACTTCAAAAGAAAGAAAATGAGTGGAAAGCAAAATTGACCAGCAAAGTCTACTCATGAGCCGGATTTTATCTTGTATGTGTGGATACTACAGATTAGGAAACTGTCCAGATTGCCAGATCAACTCTTTGTATTTTAGTCTACTACAAATTCTAGCCTAAATTTAAATTTCTGCTTAACATTCTGCCACTGGATAAAATGACTGCATTAAAACAGGGCCTCTGATCTAGCTCAAACGTTTATTTTAAAATGAATGAAATAACGGCCATACTGCTATTTGTTTTAGCACTGCTAAAGTCCCTATAAGAACTGTTGGGTACATAATTCCAATGTTTCTTACTCTCAAATTGAGAAATACTGCATTATCCTTATCCAGAAAACAGCTAGCTCCTCCATTCTGCATTGTGGAAATATCACCTCACATCCTACTTCCCATCTCTATTCCTCTGCCATTACGTACAAAAAAAAGGGTTATAGCTGGAATAACCAAAAAAGACTCCTTTTTTTGATGTCTTTGCTAATGGCTTAATGTATTGATTCAGTGGCTCTGAAAAATTCTTTGGATTGGACCTTTTGATAGATAATGTTAATGTTTTTTCCCTGCTTTTGCCTGCCCTTTAATTGCTTTTATCAGTTAATGTTTTGATATTACCTCATACTTAATAAATTAAAAAAAGATACAGGTACCGAGACAGATCTTGAACCAAGTGGTGAATTCTTGCTTTAATCCAGGGGTCTCCAACCTTGGCAACTTTAAACCTGATGGACTTCAGCTCCCAGAATTCCCCAGCCAGCAAGTCCATCAGGCTTAAAGTTGCCAAGGTTGGAGACCCCTGCTCTAATCTGAATATAAGAATTGACTAGGAATTTGTGGGGCGCAAACTAAACTTGGAATTGCCCTCAATCATTTCCCAACAAGAACTAGTTGAGGATCAGTCTCTCCAAAATTCAGAATTCCACATCCTGTTCTGGGGTTGAAGTTTCTGTGAGAATTTTACCTACAAAACCTTTCTCCTTGAGAGATGGAATGGATCCTGAACTAGATGCTAGCTTCCTGTCAGTTGGCACTTATTAAAACACATGCAAACGTACTCTCAGGAAGTGCCATCATTTTGAGCATGGAGAAATTCAAAATAGTTGGAATATGGAGGCAACATCAACACGAACAACAGCTGTGTGAATTGAACATGAACTACAATCCATTCAGACTGTTATTTGACCTGAATTTAAAGGAATGTCTATGTAACCGTACAGAGTTCCTAACACCTCAAAAGTCTTTGTTCCCAGAAGCATTCTATTCTTTAGTGAAGTAGCTACAAAATAATTAGCAATGTTAAAGACTGGTTTAGGAATGCTTCTGCACACTAACAGTTGAATGGAACAAAGAACAGCCACAGGTTGCCTGCCAACAGATGATGTCATTTGAGTACCCAATGACAATTAAATCTAGAATAAAAATGCCCAATTATATTCCTTCATGATAATAATGTGGGCAGAATATTGAAGGGTATTTCCAGCTACCTAGGTCTTTCTACTTTCACTTCCCTCATTTGTCTTTCAAGAAACACTTGAAAAGCCCAGCAAACTTTTAAAAATTCACATTTCCCAGTCATCAACCACATTGCCAGAACTCAGCTCCCGAGGCGATAAAAACCATGGAGGATGACCATATTCTTCTCCCACCACCTGGTTCTACAGGACAACAAGCAAGGTATTTGTAATTACTACTCCTTTATTTCTTTGGGCTGAGTTTTGAGTTTCCAGTATTGCATCTACCATCGTATTGAAAAGTAGGGGACATTTGATGTTGGTGAGAAAGGTAATAATTGGAGGGGGGGGTGTTCTTCTGCAACCCCCCCCCATGTGTCTAGAATCATCTATGCTGATATAAGAAGGAATTAAGACAAGCATTTAAGTTGAACCTCAGTGCATTGGCCAAAGTCTAGTGACAGTTTTCCATATACAATGCCCTCCACCTGAGTTGGTTTACAATTCCCAGCATCCCATCCGATATGCTGGTGGCTGCTAAATGGGAGATATCATGTTCCAACTGGATGAAATCTGGTGGCAAAAGTCACAGGAACAGGAATCGTGGGAGGCACTGAAGCTGTAGCATTATGAAAATGTAAAGGAAATAAGCCCATTTATATCCATGGGGTTGTGTGAATAAACATGGGTGGGATTATATTGCTTAGATTTTTCTTATTTTTGTCTTCAACTATGATTTATTGAATAACCTATAATTGGCTTTACACTCATGCCACGTCATAAACTAGGTTTTATAAATCACAATGGCTGGGTTCACACTATTTGCTAAGTCTCAAACCAACCATATTTTGGCTTAGCACTTATAAACCTTGTTCAAGTATAGGCATATCTCTTAACCTTGAATCTTTTCATGCTGGGCTGGCTTCATTAGCACAATCAATCTAGGACAAATCTCTTAATCTCACCAAAAAGTTGAAACACGATGCTTGGTGCTTAAGAAAACCATTCAGGTTATAAGGAAGCCACAGTATGTGACATCACTTTAGCAATATATTATGTGCTAAAACCAAATAAGTACTAGAGCTATTTTTTTAATCATTGGCAAAGAATTATACATTTTCTCTGGTATTTCACTATTTTCAATTTTGTTTTACAATGGTGCTTTGGAAATATAACTTAATTTTCTCTCTTTCTTCTTTTCTTTCTTTTCTAAGAAGTGAAAATATTCATTAAACATTAACTGTCTCGTTTTAAAAACATATTTGTAGCCACCAATTGCCCTTTGCTTTTCATCATTATTTATTCTGCCCAATAGAACTACTTTGTACATTAAAAAAAAAGACATATTGGTTTCATCTTTGTTCCCCAAAATTCATTACATAGGCATCTTACCACTTCTTTAAGAAAAGCTAAAAATCTATTATATTACTTTCATAACAGTCCTGTAAAATGTTCAAAGCTTCATAAATCAGCAGAAATGTGAAGCGGAGTTCTTATATTTCCATACCATATTTTGTTTTTTTTATTGTGACAAAAGTTGTATATTATGTCCTCAGAGGTTGTAAAGTTTTACATGGTGAAAAATAATTCTTAATAAAGGAGACCATTTTTAGGGAATTGTACTGCTATAAAGCTGGCCACAGACACTATAAGACAAGCCAATAATCAAAGCCAAACATTTAATAGATTCCAGATGATTAGCTGTTGTTAGGGTGAAATGTGTTCAAAAACTTCTCATCTATGCTTCAGTTACCAGCTCATTTCTAACTCTCACTGAGTGCGTACTGGTATAACTTGCAGCCAAAATGCTGAACTAGCTACAATTCCCCCCCCCCCCCCCCAAGATAACATCCCACAGTATATTCTGCTGTTGAATCCACTCTAACTT
>JANHFN010002368.1:47835-61287 GCA_032468175.1 Toxicocalamus goodenoughensis | reverse complement strand
GAAACAACTGTAAAAGTCTGACTCACAGACGAACACAATACAGAAGCCTGATGATGGCAGATGAGATTCTGCCAAAAGGTTGCTATAACTTTAAAAGCACAACTACAATGACGTTGGAAAATACCCGAACAAAGCTGAATACATGTAAGTACCTGCGAAAACGTAAGAAAACACACACAGACACACACATATATGGAATTCATCTTTGTTCGGGTATTTTCCCACGTCATTATAGTTGTGCTTTTAAAGTTGTATACACACACACCTATACTATTTATTTATTAGTTTGTTTGTTTGTTTGTAGGAATAGCTGGTTACACTGAACCACCAGTCCACCTCACTCACCACCTTCGCACAACAAAAGCCCCCCAAGGAGGTAATATTTGTTGCACTAATTAATTCTTTCAAATTAAGAAATATTTTCCCAGCTCATTAAATGTGCTAATATTTTGTCTTTACAGGCAATTTGGATACTGAGAACGTGACCTATTCTGGAGACCAAAACTGATGGATCTCTTGAGGTGACTTGAGGAGAAACCTGTTCAATCTGCTCAGAGGGCTCTCTAGGGCAGTATCCTGCTTTCCAAAATGCTTAGCCACAGATAGTCACGGCACCTCCCCCAACTTAATACTCTTTAGATGGCCAGCTCTTCTGTTTACACACTCTGGCTTGCTGGCTAGGAACTGTGTTGAAATCCCATCTATCTGGAGATACCAGGTTAAGTAGGGCTTGCTTAGTGGGACAATAAAGGACAAAAGCTCCATAGCTCCTGATCCATATTCCTCATTTCCCAGCTAATGCTACCCACCTCTGATTCAGAAATGGTGTAGAGATATCACTTGTGTCTTACGTTAGCTACAAAAGTCTACCATACAGTAAAGAACTGCAGTTCGAATGTTATTCTGAAGGGGAAAAAATATTGATTATGTCGGCTGTAATATACTGCTGGATGTGTAGGTTTCACAGATTCCATGCTTATGTTTTAGATGCATGTCCAACTAGTTTGCAAAACATCTATATGTCTTTAGGCTTCATAATGCTGGAACAACAAAAGTTTTTTAGCTATATGCATGTGTGAAGAACATATGTATGGATATAAAAGCTTAAATGACCAACTTCCTTGGTTTGATCAAATTTAATGAAATGGCACCTTAAATATTTAGAGCTGTGCATTAAATAAATGTTTAGAATAATTTGCAGGGGAAAAGGTCTGAATAAAAGACGTTTGTGGCAGTACATGAATAAGTTAATAATGCTACAGTAATCTGTGAATATGATTAAAATATATACAATCTTGAAAATATGAGGTGGACTTTCCAACTTTAGAGAGCTCAAGCTACACCTCTCAATAATTAATAGTTTTGTTTCTGTAACTAGTGTGGTTACCATTCACCTTTCTTTTTTCTTTTTTCTCCTTAGAAAATATGAAACAAGGAGGCCAACACATTGGCCTAAGAAAGCTAAATTCTCTTCAGCTTGTTTCACTTTTGCTCTGCTTGGATACTGATTTCAAGAATTACTGTAACGGCAACCTGTTTCTAAATTTATCAGTTTAAAAATTATGCTTAAATGGAAAGGAGGGAAGGGTGGAAAGTAGCTGAATTATTACTGTCAACAATGCTGTGTGCAGAATTACTATTTTAGAAAAGTGACCTATGCTTATCCAGGACTTTAACAAATGAGCAAGAAATTTAGATGTTTCCCTGAATAATCAATTCATACCATCAGATTTTGATAGTTAATCAGTTGAGAAGATCACTCAGTGCAAATATTTCAACATCAATCTTGTTCCATATGTTCATTTGCCATCAAACAGGAATTTAAACCATGACAAAGATGCCATTTCTCCAAAATGCTTTCTTTGCAAGATTTATTTCCCTCAGATTGCTTCTCCTGATTTTACAAAGCCCACCTATTCCTATCATTATTTACTTCATTATTTTCTCAACCTTGGGCAGCTTAAAGTGGATGGACTTCAACTCCTAGAATTTGAAGTCCACCCATCTTGAAGCTAAGAAGGCTTACTATATTTTATGTGAACGATTAGAACAAAATCTCTAAAACAACTTCCCTGAACTGGTGCCCTCCAGGTGCATTATTATAAGATCAGAAATCTAGGCCAGCGTGATCTTTACTCTCCAAGACAGTGTTTCTTAACCATGGCAATCTAAGATGTTTGGGCTTCAACTGAGCCAAGAATGGCTAAGAATGGTTGAGAAACCTGTTCTAGGGATTCTGGGAGTTGCAGCCATCTGGCAGACACCAGGATGTAGCAGACTATTTTACAGGGAAAGAGAAACCCTTATTTCCAGAAAGGCCAACTTTTCTAACTGGATGGCATAGGTAGCATGTTTTCCCCCTCAAGAAAAGCTTAGTAGAATATTAGACTTTGGTTTGCTGATGTGTATGCATGCCTTCTTTAGTAGTATCCTTACCATAATCTTTAGAATAGTTATTGAGCAAGATAAGATCACCAAAGAAGTCTTTAAAACATACTTCTAATTGATAGGCTCTCAAGTTTATATACCAATCCTAGTCTATGGTCTGTTAATGATGCACACTGAATATATAATCACTGATAACAAACTAAGATGATTTTAATTATAAGCTTTTGCAAAATAAAAATGTAACCAACTGATGAAGCACTCTTCTGCTGAAGTGGATGATTGACCCTTTCACGTTCTAGCAACGCACACAGGCTGCCAAAATATCCTCTCCTTTGAAAAAACTGTAGTTGCGGAAAGAAGATGCTGCACTATTTTGCTCAGTAATTTGCTAATGAAGCTATTATTCCTGACACGCTTTCATTTGCCCGTGTGTGCCATCAGGAGGCAAGCATGATGGGGATGGCGCTTTTCTTTTTTGGCCACTGCAGACTTCAGAGAAGGGGGATCTACATAAAGAACGGCTTTCATAGAACGTCCCACACACGACCTTCAGAAGCAAGTTGCAACTGCTTTAATGGGCTTGCTTCCATAGTAACAGTGTGAAGGATTGAGGCCATGGTTGAATTCTGCTTAGAGCAAGTGAAGCTTGCCAGTCACCTGCACTTTGCTGACATTCACACTAGGTTGGCCACCACAAGGTGCGATACAGAGATGGTTTTAATAAAACTTGGTCAGATCCAATGGATTTGCAAAATGCCACTGCATAGTTATGTAGGCGTGGATGGAGTAGTTTAGAGATCAAAACAAACAGCTGGCTTACATAAAAATACTTATATGAAGAACCTGTTTCAAACAGCACCATTTCCCCCTTCCATACAATTGTTTTCAAATTTTGTAATAACATACGTAGCCTAATACCTTAAACCAGTGGTCCCCAACCTTCCCAGTTCTGTGGACCAGCAACGGCAGGGGTGGGTTGGGGGAAGGAAGTGGATAGTTTTGTACACTCGCCTGCTGCTTGCATATCCTGGTTCCTAACAGGCCATGGAGCAGTACCAGTCCATGGACTGGGTGGTGGTGGTGTTGGAGACCCCTGCATTAAACCATAAACCAAACCTCTGCCATTTTTGCCTGTGCAGCTGGTTTGTGATTCAAGTCATGGTATGAATAAGGAACACTACTGAAAAACCTGGCAAACCATACACAAGGGAGTTAAGCCAATACAACCACTTTTTCAGCATAACTAGTTGTGAGGGCTAGTGGATCTCTTGGAGGAGTGAAGCAAATGGGAAGCAGCCAACTTGTCAGAATAACACTAAAATAATGTAACTTGTAGCATGAAGTAACGTTCCTTGCTTCACTTGATTGAAGAAGCTTCTAACCATGGAGTGAGAGGATTCCAAGCACAGGAGAAAGCCCTCTCTTGCATACCCAACAAATATCATGAAAGTTTTCCTCTAGCTTTCCTCATGCGTACCAAGTTCTTAACAAAAGAGATGCCCCCTCCCAAGTAATTCTCCGGATATGCCAAAGAAGTATTGGAAACAAGTGCAGATCTATCAACTGCTTCCCTAGAGTTACAGAAGGCATCTCCAAAGCTTTTTGCGATTTATTAAATTTATATGCCACCATTCTTCCAGTTTGAGGCAACTCTGGATGGCTTACCCTGTGGACTTAAGTAGATATTAAGGGGCATTTGAAACTCTGCTCAATATTGGCTTTTTACCAAGGTGCCAAACTCTAGTCCTTCATCCCCACAGAATGGAGGATATAACCCAAGAGAAAAAAGGATCAGAATCACTGCAGAAGAGACTCCCCCCATCGTATGATTGGTGACAACGGAAGCCACCGAGTCCCCAAGGAACTGAAATAATTATCCTCTTCCATTCTCTATTTAGTTTCTGGCATAGGTGACAAATCAAGACGTTTTCAATCCTACTTTACATTAAAAAAAGAAGTTGAGGTTTTACATGCCTTTTTCATTGTGTCATTTTCTAAAATCACCGTGTGCAAAAACTGTGTATCTGAGATCTGTGATTCTCCCGCTCTTCCCGGAAAGGTTTCCCTGCCCTTTCCTAGAGTGACAGAAGTATGTTTTTGATAGAAGCTTTGTTTTTCTCTGGGATTCTACTCCTTCAGGACAATATAATTAGGCCATGAGTCATGCAGAGAGCGGAAGTAGGAATAATGCTTCTTCTTTACATCCTTTGTAGCTAAACCTTAAAGAAATCCAAAATAATAATAATAATAATAGTTTTCAAGGTCAGTTAATTATAACTTGCCCCAACACCACAAAGTTCTATGCTGTCATGATGAAGGTAATGGGGCAGGAAGAACCTTAATGTTTCAGGGACTTTCTTGGTTAGGTTGCAAAGGGAAAATCTCCTTTACCTGGAATAATCAAGTTGGAATTTCCTACCAGAATTCCTACAATGCTGTCAAGTCTCACTTCTAGTACAAAACTGGATTGAATAAAAGAAGAATTGGGTATGAAAACCACACATGACTTTATTTAATAGAAATTGCAGAATCTAGTTGCTTCCTATGCAGAATATTACATGCTCTTCACAGCCTGGCTGTTTTTGGAATAGACACTACTTGACTTCCTCTATTCTACTCTTCAGACATTTCAGAGACGCCTGTGGAGAGTATGAAATTGGAAATCTCTATGGGGATAGAGTGGGAGGCACTCTGGAGGTGATGGAATGACTAAGAATCATTTCCATATCTACTACAAAATACAAAACCTCCTCTTAATCCCACTAAGCATTAACAAATTGGAGGAATACAGAGTGAGATTCCATAAACGTTCCATGAAAATCTGAGACTTGGGAACGTGAATGTCTCAAAATTAAAAAGGTGAACATAAATGCCTGAGCATATTCAGTATGAAATCAGAGATTTGCCAAATTATCAGCAATGTTCAGGTGTGGTGGAGAGATTGTGCACTTGTTTAGGTTTTACACACATACATCTAATTTTTCCAGTCAAAATCTTTTATCTTTTTATTAATAAAAAGAAGAAGGATGAAACAGAAAGCCAATCCAGAGACAACACAATTTACTACATGCTGGACATAATGAGAGACAAAAGATGTCCCTTCTTAAAAATGAAAATAAAAAGTTGATTTAAAAAAAAAAAGTAGCAGGAGCGAAGGAATATGGTGTTTCTTTAAAAATATAACTCTTAGGTGTCAAGGAAAAGGAGAAAAGGAAAGAGAAACAGCAATTTAGAAATCTTTCAGTAAACAAAGCCAACTTTTTTCTCTGCACATAACTCTTCTGAGAGATCTCTTCAGACATCCAGATCATTTCACTTAATGATACAAGATGTATCCTTCTACCAAGCCCACATCCAGGTCACTTGAATCACAGTTTATCAGCTTTAAAAGTCATCAGTAAAAATAGTTATAAATTAAATTCAATCTCTGACATTTGGTTTTGTTGTTTACAAATATAAATGAATAATTCTCTTCTAATTAATGTACTTCCATTCTTCATGTTGAATTACAAAGCCACTGCAGAGAGGAGACAAAAGACAAAATTAGGAAAAGGACTGTGATGGGGAGGTGAGAGAAAATAAATGATATTTCTGAAATTCTTTAAAAACACTTAATTGTTCTACTTTAGATTTTGGCAATCATTTTGCCCTGAAATGAGAGTTTGTCAGGTCTTCTCAACAATTAAAAGAAGTGTTTCAAACAGATTTGGATATTCAGAAAAGATTTCAGAAAAGATTTCTCTTTTTCATCTCTGTTTGATGTTACCTAAAATGAAAAGTACTGGAAGACCCTTAAAAAAAAGATAAAAATAGCAAGAGGCAGAATTTGATGAAATCAGTAGGTTCTCAAGTTCAAAGCTATGGTGATCTGAATACATAGAATTTCTGTAATACAGCTTACAACAGCTCAATGCCTTCCATGTATGGGATCAAAAATATCTGGAGTTCGGCTGACTAGGAAGAGATCTAATTTACAAATATCTAATGTAAACAGGATGTCCACAATGCTAAGACATCGATCAAATTAATTAAAACTCTGCTACATTACAACCATACATTAGTAAACATAACTAATAAAGACAAAGTAAAACTAAGGTCAGCTTCAGCTCAACTCCTGATAATTACAATCATGCAGATTTCCTGACAACATCACAGGAGTATTTGCCATTGCTTTCTTCTTTCAATCAAGGTGGTTTCAAATACATGGTACATGCTATTCTTTGGGCAATGAAAAAGAAAGTTAGCCACTGTTTTCTTTTGGACTTTTTTTTGGTCTGTCTTCCTCCTAATCTGGATGATTGCCCACTTTGGCCAACACAAACCAGCTAAAACCCTCCAAAACATCTAGTCACACTATGTAGGGCAGACAGGCAGAATATTAGCAGAGTACATCCATGAACACCAACTAGCAGTCCGAAGACACAATGAAAACTTCTTAATATCACAACACATGGACAGACTCAACCATAGTTTCAGCTGGGAAACTGTGAACATCCTAAGCCTAGTCAAGTTGAAAAATGTTAGAGAATTCCTGGAAGCTTGGCACTCAGACAAATCAACCATGAACAGTCACATGGAAATAAACTTTATTTACATACCATTCAAAGGAAACCATAAAAACCCTAAGAAAAATATAAGAACACATCCTCTCCACAGCAGCCAATATCCAGATAAGCAGGGATTAACACCAGGTAAACAATCAAGCAGGAAACAGTACCCTTAATCAAGGAACTATCAAGGAAAAAACCGCAGCCCCACTAAAACTGGTAGACTAAGGTACTGTGTATTAATAGGGAGGAAACTCCACATTCACTAGCATTGATATTACCGACTTGGATATTGAAATGTCTGCAAGCAAACAACCAAGCCCAAAGAGTACTGAGGACTCCACAATTCAACCCTGAGCTACAGTTACTCTCTATTATTGTAATTGTCATGGGATTTCTAAGATTTCTCATCAAAATATTAACCTAGCCCAATCCTACTTAATTTTGAAGGTCCAGGAGATGGACTTCAGTCCTTTTGTTTCTCTCCCAGAACCCCCCCTTGATTGTGTCCACAAATTTTAGTTATGCAGTTCCTTGATATTTACAGGTGGGAAACAACAGAAAACATTTTTGTATGTCCTAAAATAGGTTGATTCATTTCAAACAAATCTATAACAAAATCGAAATCCTGTCCCCATCTCACACTTTATCTTTGCCCCCTTCACTGCATCCATTGCCCTTCCACCATATATTAAATGCATTCCCACATCTCGCAAGGACTAAAGGTGATCTGATCAGTGTTCCAATATCTCAGGGGCTGCCACAAAGAAGAGGGGGGGGGGTGTCAACCTATTCTCCAGGTGCTTTGGAGAAGTTATAACGAATGGAAATATAGAGTTGCAGGTATAGGGTTTCTTGCTTGAGCAAGTAGTTGAACAAGAAGGTCCCTTCCTATTTATTCTGTTATCTGATTTGCTGACTTTATTACAACTTGAAAAATTATTCTGCAAGAGTTTTACTTCTATTTGTTCTCTTCTAAGCACTGCTGGCAGACAAGTGAAACTCATTGTTAAATTCTAAATGAAAAACAATTTCTTTCCCATTCACTCACTTTGAAGTCAGTTTCATGCCTTTCTATGACTGAGGACCTCCTGACAGACCTACAGCTCCCCTTGTTCCAACTGAGCACAGGGATGGCAATAGATTAAGGAGTGCTCATCTAACATATAATGGGCAGGGATGGCTCAGCATACTTACATGTTCATGCTTCCTCTGGAAGGTTACCCGTTTTCTGAAAAAACAAATCACAAAGCAAATGATTTCAATTTGTTCTTTTCACAGATAAATAACAGAGAGAGAGGAATAATAGGCTAAGATCCCTGTGGAATCAGCTCCCCCTGGAAATGAGAACAGCCACGGACCTCCTAGCCTTCCGACGAGCCCTAAAAACATATCTTTTCGGTATAGCCGGAGACCCCTAGTCCTTCGAGATTCCCTTCTTAAACTATATTTAAATTCTTAGTCCGGGTGGGATTTTTATTGGGGTTTTTAAATGTTTAACAGCTTACTAATATTTATTTTTAAATCTGGTTTTAAATTTAAATTTTATATTGTTAGATTTTATATAGCTGTACACCGCCCCGAGTCCTTCGGGAGAGGGGCGGTATATAAATGTGATTAATAAAATAATAAATAAATAAATAAAATAAACACCGTCAACATATTTTTTTAAAAAAAGAAAGCATCTATATTAACTGTTTGTCAGACTTATAAACATATAAAATGGTTTACTCAGGTTACTTTTTGTAAATATGATATGGCTTATAAAAATGTAATGAACTTTATATATGTTTTCATTCACTGAAAATTATGGTAGTCTGGCTATTTGTCTGGCTATTGAGAATAAAATTACAGAAAGTTCAAGTTAGAAAATAATAAATAAATACAAACTAATGCCACATACAAATTTGTTCCTAAGTATTATATAATTCAAACCCAAGCAGACATCATGCAGAGGCTCAGGGGCATACAGGTTTGAACATTAAGTGAAGGCGTAGGGTACATCCATATGTAAACTACATTCTGAACTTTATGAGCAATGGTATGCTCAAAATTGCTCTGTAGCGCATGGCCACAGGAAATTTCATATTTGTGACTATCTTGGGTTTTACTCTATGCAAAAAAAAAATGCTTTCAAAAGTTTATATTTGTTACTACCAGTAGCACACATGAGTTAAAAAGCAATGTGTAAGAAATGGCAAAGTCCTAGATAAGGTTGGATTAAACAAGAAAATTAGAATAAATAACAAATCTCCCTTCTAATATTTTCTTTTACTTACATTATTTTTTTCCAAGACTTGCTTTCTTTCTCTTCTGAAACTTTATATGAGTGGAAAAATTCTTAGAAAACATACAATATTCCAATATTTCAGAAATGTCCTATTGTAAATGAGCAAATTATAACATGCTTTTTTATGTACTGCTTCTGTTTTATTTTGAAAGAATATTAGTGGGGTTTTTTTGAAAATCATAGCTCAACTCCCAGTTCTGTAAAAAGAATCACAAAAGTAAATGCAATTGTCATATGCTGTTAAAATTAATCAATTATTCTGTTTTATTTCTTAAAATGGTTGGAACTGAATATAGTGCTATGAAAGCACTATTGGATTGACAATGATTTTTGCTGTATAAAATTGATTCACACATCAGGGTTTCTCCTGGGATTCTGGTTTAGCAGTTATCTTTCAATTTTATTTGTACTTACCACACAAATAACAGCATTTGTATTCTAGGTACATTTATGTCAGTTGACTCAATTTTGTGCATGGTGAAAGTTTTGAATATAACACAGCTACTTTAGGAAAATAATTAAATGTAAAGATGAATAATCAACACACAAACACTGTATATCCAAAAATAACTTTTAAAAATCTAGCTACAGTATGTGCTTAAATACATAAAATAAATGCTGCAGAGTTATATATACAATGGCTGCAAGTTTCTGAAGTATTTTGTACTCTATGAAATTGATTGTAGACTCACATTCTTTGAAAGAAACTTAATTGCACATAATTGTTTATGACTTTTTCATTTATGCAGTTTTCAAACTAAATTTGGAACAGATTAAGCCATAGTGCAATGGAATAGTGACCGTTGAAAATGCTTTTGAGCTACAGCACTAATGAAAACATCAGTTCAGTGGTGGGATTCAAAAAAATTTTTTTACTACCGATTCTATGGGCGTAGCTTGGTGAGCGTGGCAGGGGAGGGATACTGTAAAATCTCCAGTCAGAAGTGGTATTTTCCGGTTCTCCGAACTACTCAAAATTTCCGCTACTGGTCCTCCGTAACTGGTCAGAACCTGCTGAATACCACCTCTGCATCAGTTTCCTTTTTTAAAAGATAGGATTGCAAAGTTTTGATTCAGTATTCTGTTTATTGTATAATCTTAAGAATAAAAAAGAGCCAAACTTTTTCTCCTAATTTGCTTGATTATCCTGTTTGCATACTTTTTCAGAAAGTTCTGAAACATATAGAGGATGGAGGAAAATATATGAAAATATACTGTATATGTTTTCATTCTTTTCAGGAATTCCCAGCCTCTGTTGTTATATTTAATGTATGGTATTAATTAGATTGATAAGTCTAAGCAATATTGTAAAATAGTTTTACTTCTGAGATAATGGCCAGTCCAAAGTTACTTAATATATTTACATTGTATTTGAATATGTATCTCTGTAATCATAAGTAATCTCTTTAGTCCTTAGTTGCTTCAAATGCTTATCCTAATTTAGAGCAGAGTATCATTGAATTTAGTGCATTTTTTAAAAAGAATAAATTGATTCCCTTTATTATTAATTTTTAGTCTGATCTTTAGAAGTTGAAAAGCATTACCATGAAATATATTCCACCACCCCTGAAAAAGAGACATCCAATATATTTAATTCCTTGAAATAATCCCCATGTCTTCATCAGATACTCTTTGCTTATATATTTTTCTTGGAGTTCAAAGCCCTTTAGACCTCTGTGACTGATCTGAAGGGATTTAGTCTTGTTATTGCCTTAAGCATCTTTATTTTAACACTGGAATGGGATATTATCATCCTCGATTTTGATTTCCATAATTTGATACTTTTGTTCATTTATCACAGCATGGAGGAAACCCTGTAGTACAACCCTTTGGTATGTATTAGCATACCAAAGCATGTGAGAAATGTATTCAGGATTATGGGAGAAGCTACTTTACTGTGATAAAATAAATCTCTTCAAAGATACTGTTGAATGAATTCTTTGCTTTAGTATAACAGAACATAGCACAACCTGAGGCAACCTAAAGTTTTGGTTGTGTCTCTCTTAAAGCTCCTCTGAAAAGCAGTGAAAATGGTATTATTTCAACTAACATGTGTGCCCACATCATATAATTCTATTTCAGGATGACAAATATTATGGAAACCATAATAAAGAAATAAGAGGCAGTAAGTGAAGACATGGGGAGAAAAGGAAAGCAAAGAAAGGGACATATAGCTGAGATCATTTTCTAGCCATACCCTCTTTTATATCTCTCCATATTTTTCTCCCTTGTAAACTATCGCTATTTCCACAAACTTCATACAGAGCCTTTGCTTCATACTCTCTCTCCTTTGAGTATCTAATTGAGTCCATCTGATCATGTCTTTCTAAGTTTTGCCCCTTCAATCAACTCATTCATTCTTCCATATATTTGTTTTTTGTGTGATCTTCATTCATTCTTGTTTTCCTTTTATACACTGTATTATTTCAAAGCAGTTTTCAATGTAGTAATATTTATGTGCTATGGTTAAAAATTAGAAACATAGATTAAAAACATAGGTAGCCTAACATATTGAGAACAAAAGAAGAAAAATAAAAATTCTATAAAATGAATTGCAATTTGGGATGTCAGTATGAATATAAAATTTATCCCAAATTAAGTATAACATAAAAGAACCACTGCAACTTACATCAAGATTTAGTTATATAATAATAATTTCACTTCACATACTTGTTCAAACTGGTCACTTTTATATTCAATCCACATTTATTTAGCATTTATTTCTTCATGACACTATTTTTTTCTGTTTGTCATACTATAGACTGTTGTTAAATACCCCATTTCCACTCTATTCACATTTTTTTCTGCTATGGCCAACTCTAATATTCATATATACATTTTTCTTCTATTCAGCAGGTTCTGACCAGTTTTGGAGAACCAATAGCGGAAATTTTGAGTAGTTTCAGAGAACCAGCAAATACCACCTCTGACTAGAGATTTTACAGTATCCCTCCCCTGCCATACCCACCAGGCCACGCCCACAGAATGCCCACCACTGTAACAGATCATATTCTGCACATCCTGTTCCATCTCTCCTCATCTTTTAATTCTAATTTTGTTCTTGATTGTAATTCTATTTTTATTGTTTTTAGAAATATTTACTTTTTGTCAAGAGCCAGTTCAAATGATTATAAAGATTTATTGCAGATTTACATTTAATAATCTGAACTACTAATCTGAACTACTAATGATCAAGGGAAATTAGCAGGAGTTAAGAATAGAAAGGAATTCAAGATGGAGTGGACTTAGATCTGTTGTGGGCACATAGGGACTCATGACTGATGATGCATTTAATCCTTCCCTTGGTCTCAGCCTGGTAATCTCCTACAATGTTTTATTACTTTTAATATTGTAAACTGCCCAGAGTCACTTGAAGTGGTAAGGGTGGCAAATAAAATAATAACATTAAATTAAAAATAAAATATTTTTCTCATCCTTCTTTTTTCATTTTATTATTCCTTTTAGCATTCTTTTCCATATTTTTTTCTAGTATCATTCCATCCTCTTCTATACCAATCTGTAAGATAAATATTTTCAACCTTTGCCTTCATGCCCATTATTTTCTTATTATCCACTTTTGACACTATGAAAGTAATGGTCTGTCCCATAGTCAGAACTTTTTGTCATTGTTATTCCTTTAGTAATTCAGTTTTTAATTACATACAAATCATGTTATTAAATTAATAATAGTTTATTTATCCTGGTTATGATTAATTGTTTGATTGATATATGGATTTACTTAATCCCTGAATTCAAGAGAGAGTTATTTTTAAACAAATATCAATCACTTTTTTTACAGTTTCTCATTTTGATTCCACTATCCATTCATGTCACCTAACAAAATATTTTTGTTGTTGTTTTTCCTGCATCACCATGATGGTGCAGTGATTAGAATGAAGTATGGCAAGCTAACTCCACTCACTGCTAGGAGTTCGAACCTGAGTCAAGGTTGACTCAGCCTTCCATCCTTCCATGGTTGGTAAAATGAGTACCCAGATTGTTGGGGGAAATATGCTGACTCTGTAATCCACTTAGAGAGGGCTGGAAAGCACTGTGAAGCCATATATAAGTCTAAGTGCTATTGCTATCATACTTTTTTGCTTTTCCCCAAACTCATCTCTGGCTTTTAGGATTCCTACTTTAATTAGCATTTAGTTTAGTTTACTTTATTGTCATTGCACCTCGTACAATGAAATCAAACACCATCTTCAGTGCACATCATGACCA
>JANHFN010002368.1:9953-21216 GCA_032468175.1 Toxicocalamus goodenoughensis | reverse complement strand
GTCATGTTAGCTCAGGAATTCTGGGAGTTGAAGTCCACAAGTCTTAAATTTGCCAAGTTTGAAGACCCTTGCTCTAGCTAATGCATTGGAATAGTCAAGTTAGGACAAGAGAAGGATTAATCCTTGATCCATTGAGTAACATCACTCTATCAAGCCTAATATATTGCTCTAATTTGAAGGAGATAAAGTAGAGGACTCTATATCCACTCATATTCCAGAGTTATTCTCTATGTAGGTTTAGGACAAAGGAAGCAAAAGGTTGGTATGGTTCTCTTGGATTTCCTGGAACCCCTTTGGGCAGGAGTTTCTCCTTTCCCACTAAGAGAAGGAAATGAAGAAGAGGATCAGCTTAGCAGCAGAGCCTCTTGAGAAAAGCAATTTGGAGCCTGGAGGAAAAAAAAGAAAATGTAAAATAATTATGATTGGGGAGGGAGGTAGAAAAGGAAAACTGAACCTGCCCATGGCTTACATGTCAAAAGTTACAGAGATAAATCAATCCTATTTCCTCCTTAGTCAAACAAAATCATATCACTTCTCTTCAAAGTGAGATGCTAAACTTGGCTATAATAATCAATGATAGCCTGCCTGCTCTTCCATTATTGGAATAGGAATTACGTTCTGCTTACAATTTCGATTTCACATTTTCATAACCATCCTGATGTCCACTTTCCTCCTTTATAGAAGTAGGAGAATAGCTTATAATGTATTCCTTTCCCCATTCTTGGAACAAAGTCCTCATGTGCCAATTCAGACTTTAGCACTGGAGATAATGCTGTTGTCGATTCAAAAATGCACATGGAAGAAATGGGACAAACAATTCCTCTGAAAGTATCCAAGCATAAGAGCTATTGTCTGACCCAAGAGCAGAGGTTGGAAAGCTCTATCCCAACATCTCAGGTTTTCTTAAGACAAAAATGTAGCAATGTGGCAAGAAATTCAAATAATGGGGACAGGTTTATTTAATTTAGAACCCTGTCAAACTTGAGCGCATATTTTAATTAGCTCTACAGTATTTACTGGTCATTAGGGGACCAGTATATTCCCCCATTTCTATTTTCTTGGGCTTGTAATGTCATCTCTGAGCATCTTCTGAGGACAAAAAATCTCACTAAACAAATGAGCAGTGCCTGGAGGTTGATCTAATGGAGCTGATGCACGAATCCTATAAATTTTCCTCAATATACCCTCCCCTTTGGAAATAGCCAAATGCGGAGAAGCAAAGGGGACTTTTTCTCAAAGGCACTTTCCTGTTCTGCCTTTGTCAAGTGAGTGAATTATTTAGCAGCTTGAAGGCACAGACAAAAAGGAATCACCCTTCCACTAATTTAGAAAACTGTTAACTAGAGTTACTTGGACTGTTGGTGCTTTTGTCTCATCTTCAGAGTCAGAATCATCACTTGAATCCTTGTTTGTGCTCACCGCCTTCTTTAAAGCTAAAATATAGAAAAGAGGATTTGATGCCAAAGGAGATAAACTTTTTAAAAATATTCAGCATTTATAGCTACCAATACTAAATTATAGGATATCCCTTTATCCTACAGTCATCTTTGTTGTTCCACATATCAAGTTTTAAAATATTACTAGAAATTTGGAAGTGGGGCCAATCCATTCCTAACATCACCAAACACAGTAACCAGAAGTAGATTCAGCATCTAAGGTTCTCGCATTGTAACAGGTATATTCTGCTACCTCTGCAAAAGATGCTGAAGCAAAAAAAAAAAAAAGTTTCTATGACACTGCAAAGATACCCATCAATCCTTATCCACATATTCAGAACACAATGATCACTTGTTAGACGCCACAAAATTACACACCATCATGACAAGCTTCCTTTTAGCTCAAGAAGTTGTTTTGAGTCCCAAATTTGTAGAAAAACTCTAATATCTGTTTTTCTTGAAGTGCAGTCTTTACAGATAGCATCTGGATTGGCATAAAAAGAAATGGATTTTTGCCAGCTCAGTATAGAGATGTTATGCTGCATAAACACTCATCCTATAGGTCATTTACGGCAGGCTCCCTGATTCTAGTTCCAAAAATTCCAGTAACCCGATCAAGCCTTTCTGTTTGGGCAAGGAAATCTTAAAGATACTTTTGTAACTGGCAATGGGAATGTTCTCCTTGAAAGTGAGTTTAGAACTTTTTTTCAGCTTTGAGTAAGAACTTTGAGATTACCTGAGTGAGGCAGAACCGTAAAACTACTGTAGTAGATCTTCCCTGTTATCGGTAAGACAATAAAGATGAGACCCTTCTGCAAATTTAGAGCACTATCTATGCAATACCACAATGAGCATCTTAAGCCATATACTTACTTGGTTTGGAAGGTGGGGCTTTTACTGTGGTCAAAGTTGTTTCTTCCTCACTCTCCGATGAGCTGCTATTGCTGCTGCTTTCAGAGGACTCTGCTGTCTTTGTGGTCTGTGTCGTTTTTTGTCCTCCTGAAATCAGTGACTGTGAAGGAGATCCTACTTTACTAGAAAGGCCTTTATTTGCCCCTGCTTTTCTCGCAGCTGGAGGCGGGGCCTTATTTGAAGCAGCTTTATTCTGCTCTCCTTTTGCTTGGGCAGCAGCAACAGTCACCCCTTTTCCTGGGACAGAATTAGTATTCTGATTGGACGATTCAGTTTTTTTTCCAGCCACAGGGTTTTTCTCCTACAACAAGAAAAGTTGGTTAAAAGAGAAAGACATTCCATGATATTTGTCAAATAATTTGTATAGATATTTCAGCATATCCTATGTTGAAAGAAACTTTTTGGCTCAAGGTTTCCCACATATTTTATAATAACAATTGCATGTCAAATATGTGCTCTGGAGAGACCTCACAGTCTTCATTCCCAGTTCTAAATTGATGAGCACATCAATCAGCAGCAATCATCTCATCAGAGCACAAAACGACTATCTGAAACAGGGCGTGGGGGAGATACCTTGTCCCCAGCAGAACCTAGCAGCTTGTGTAATGGATGCTTCCCCATCAATCATGATAGAGATCTGTACAGCAAAATGATGTTCACCCTTATTTAGGGGTATAAAAGTGGGAACTGGCCAACAATGGCCCTCCCTTTGTGATCACCAGAGGAGGCTGTTTCAGCCCTCCCACCCCCCCTTAAGTGGTGAGGGTTAAGGAAAAAAATGGATACCTTAAATCTTGCAAAGGCTGAAGACACCCAGATAATTTAGTATATTTCAGTATACTATACCCAGTATACTTTAAAATTATGAACTTTTTCCTTGTGTGTAGGTGTCTTTCTGTGTTCTGATACTTTATAGAACCAAATTAAAGACATCATTTTGAAGTCATATTGAAGACAACGTTTTCCAAGTAAACGTTCTTCTTTTTCTTAACCCTAAGATAAGCAATATATAACTGAGACAAAGCAATCTACAGACTCGTTTTTGAAATGCAGGAAGGATTTAGTCAAGGGTCACTTTTCTAGATTGCACCTGACAGCAGATTTTAAATATTTTCTAAGAACATAGTGTTTAAAATAAACAGACTCTTGGGTACAGTCCTAATTGATCATCCTAGATACAATCCTGATATTTTCCAGCAGAAGAGCAATAATCAAAGTCTTTTTGCTTACAGTCTTTTTGGCAACTGCTTCCTCTTCCTCTTCAGAAGATGAATCTGAATCTTCGCTGCTACTACTCTCTTCTTTAGTTACCATCTTTGTTGGCTTGGTGCTGTTATTCACACCCAGATGAGCTGGAACACCCATATAAAAGCACAACATATTGAAAGACTGAAGGTAACTCCCCCCCCAACTTATATTACAACCAATTAGAATGGAAAAGATTCTATAATCATATAATCATAATCGTAGGGTTAGTGTTCATTGAAGGGACTCTGCTCTCTACCTTTTCTATCAAAGGATAAATAACCACTGAGTGATAGGTAGGAAATAAAATATGATTTTAAAAAGTTCCTTTTAAGCACCTGGTTGAAATGATTTGGTCCATGCTTATGCAAATGGACACAGTCTCAATAATCTCAATTTAAGCCAATCTGTGCACAAGCTTTGTCAAATAGCAATAATACATGAAAGTATACTGCAGTTGTCCTGATTTAAATCTTCTCAAAGTTAATTATTATCTACTCTTCAATTCTCAGTTTTATTATTTCAGAGATGGGAAGTTGTGAAGAAATACAATAGACTTTCAACCAAGTATTGCAAGAAAAGGATTAACAAAAACAGCTGATCTCAATAATTAAAAATATGTTGCTTTATAATTATCAAATCTGTATCTTAACAATGGAAACTTTTAGATAATGATTTAAAAGTATTGTTCAAAGGCAAGTTCTATAGATAAGGTTGAAAAAAAGTCATGGATGAAATTGGAATTTTAAATACCTAAAGTGTCAAATCACAATTCTAATGAAACGGGAATGCTTACAGGATATAGAAATAAGTGTCACAAAGTTGTGGTGATGTAGTATTCCAAATATTGTGAATTTGTAATGTTGCCAGAATAACATATAGATGCAAAAATAAATAAAAACTAAAATTTCCCACTTGTTCCAAATCTCATTTCCTTCTGTATTACATTAATATGAGTAGACGCTTATTTCACATTTTTAAGCATTTTTGGAGCTTATAGGAAATGAGGTACAATGTTCTTAAACAATAACAATGCTATTATGAACACACTAATGCTGCAGACTTCCAACTTTCTTTGTTTCCACTAAGAAACCATAAGTCAGCAGGTTTTAAGATTTATGTATCTTTAGTTCAGCTTCTTGTAGTACTAATGAGACATCTACATCTCCTTTTCATGGACCTATCTTTTTCTCAAGGTCAATCATTTAAATACTTTTCTGAATGGTTCATTCTCATTGGTTCTTACTTTGTATGGTTTGTGCTGCTTCTTCCTTCTCCTCCTCTGAGCTCTCAGAACTGCTCTCAGGGTCAGGAATTCTGAGCTTTGCTGGAATGCTTCTCTTTTGTTTCGGAAGTTGTGAGAAAGCCCTGTTAGACAGATTTTATAAGGATGCTGAATTGGAGTTAATAAGGCTTGCTAAGATTCTCAAAATATATTCAATTGTGTGCCCCTCTTCAGAAGCACTTTCTTTATTGTGGGAGAAATAAAAACTGGCATTTCTTTGCCTTACACAGGCACACAAACCTGATCTGACTTGATGATACAGCTCGATCATTTTCTCAAGAAAATATAAGGCCAACAGACTTTAAATTTAATTTAATATTAAAAATATAATTAGAACTATACTCATACTATGCATGACCATGAAATTACAATACAAAACTTACTTGTCCAGTAAAAATCTAAACTGCAATGGTCCTAGGATTTTCTTAAAGTATTTCTACGCATCATGTAAAAGTTTAAGCCATATCATATAGAAGAGAACAAACACAAAGGACAAAATGGCTTAGCTAAATGTGACATAGTTTTATATTCATATTGCTATTATAGTTCAATGCACTAGATTACCACGCTTTGTATTAATTTATTGTGTAAAAGGATTATTCAGGTACCAATAGTTCCAAAAAGCTTTAGTGATATTATGAAGTAAGAAAGCTAATTTAAGTATCTGTCTTAATATAGTTGCAACTATAAGCAGCATTTTTGAATAAGTTATTGACAACAAACACATTCTCTTCTTCTACTGTTGTTTGAAACTAGTCCAAAACCCAGTACTGGATCTGTGATACACTATTCACAAGATCAGGATTGCTAAATCAAGTGCAAAAACAATTAAATAACAATTAAGTATAGCTATAATGTAACAACAAGCAAATCATCTCTAACCAACCTCCAAAAATAATCAGAAAAGCTTACTTTTTCCACTGAGTGATGATCTCTTTCAGAGAAATTTGAGTTGATGGGAAAGACGTCTGTACAGAAAGAAAAAACATTGGATCCGTATGATGAAATCATTTTATGATAGAATCTTTAGTACAAAAACTCTGGATTAAAGTTACAATTCTAAACATGAATCTATTAAGTAGAACTTTAGTCCTTAAAACAGAGGTGGGTAATTAATTTCCCCAAAGGCCATATAGGAAACTGGAACTGTTGTGGAGGACTGCCACAGCCTCCACTCCTGACCCCCACCATGGACTGAATTGGGATTGCCTATGGGCTAGATGTGGGCCTTAAAACACCCACATCTGTTTTAAAGGTATGCCTGGGATTTTTACAGTAACATCATAGGCAGTGTTATTTAGGAATAATGCCTGTTGATTTCAATGGGGTGCATTTCAATGTAAAATGCATATAAGACCAGACCCAAATTTGAAATCCATGGCATACATTTTTAAATAAGACTTACTGTTTTTTCTGAATATTGAAATCAACAGTTTTGAGAATCTGAAATACTGTATATGTAATACTTTCTATCTACTCAAACTTCAAAGATTCATTAGCAGAAAAAAATATGCTATCAGCACATTGATTAATTTTACCAAAATAAATAGTGAATATTTACTGAAAACTTCCAGATAGCTTTGTCTCACCCAAGTTCCCAGATTTTTTTTTCCTCTGAAGCTTTAATATCCAGAGTAGAACATCCTCATTTCCCATCTTTTACTTTTCAACAACAACAAAAGGTAAAGTGTTGTTGGCTTCCTAATCTGTAATTTGAGGGGCCAAGTGAAAAGGCCAATCAATAGGGAGGAAATAGGTTAAAAGAACAATAGTAATAGGGCATTTGCCACCAAAGACTTAACTAGAAAAAACTGAATGAAACAAAGTTATGTGTATGGCTCTTATAAAAGTAAACAACAATCTTTGTTTTTCTAGGAACAAAAATGTATTAAAATTGTGGGGTTTAAATGTCTCTCTTTATATCCTTCTAATATAGGGGTAGGCAATAGTTGTCTACATGTTATGGATCACAACTCAAATAATTCCAAACCTATTTAAGAAGATGGAATACAATACACCTGGAAAACCAAAATGTCTGCAATCTTGTGTCCTCATATGTTTGAATATGGTTGTTGGTTGAATATGTTGTTGAATATGTTGAATATGGTTGTTGGTTGAATATGTTCTTGGTATGGTAGAAGTTAAAATAATTCTACTCAAAATTGAGCAAAGCAGATGGGAATTGCTTCAAATTCTTTTTTTTAAATGAGTATATTGGTGAAAAAAGAGAATTTTACAAATTCCAAGACATTTTACAAGTGTATTTCTTTCAGTGGTCCCAAAACTCTCAATTTTCTTAGTTGACACAAAATTAAAATAAGGGAAAAGGGGTCTTCATATCTTTAGAATATCAAATAGTGAAATACCATGCTTACTGTAACATCACTGCTAAATGATAGATCAAAATGACTAATAAATGTTAAGTAGAGCAACAAGAAACACAAATTAGCAACACTGATAAATTAATTAAAATAGTTGATGACTATTAGCTATGACAATAATAGATATCCTTCTACAAATTCCTGATAACTGCTAATCACATTGCTGCAGGAAATGGTAATATTTTTAGCATACTTATTCTTCCTCACATTATAATTAAGTCTTTTTAGCAGTAGTTACAATTCTCTGCATGGCTATCTAATACAATTATTATTCAAGTACATATAGCTCTCATTTTTAACCTATGTATGCATGAACTCTATATATCATTATATCATTATACTTGTCCATATAAATCTACATCTATAGGCGATATGCTCATAAGTAACAAGTGTAAATCCATTGAGTGAAAGGGGCCATACATTTATCTTTCTAATGCTGTAACAGTTGGCAATAAGGACATGAAATTCCTTTATGTTGTCTGGTTCCCAAATTCCAAATATTAGATAGGTCGTTCAAAAAAGAATACTAGGATCTGAAAATTTTAGCTTTTGTTACTACAGTCTTATTTTGTTACACAGTCTTATTGATATAATTCAGTACTTTCTCCCAAACCTAGTATGCGCGAAAACATGTATTATCCTTATTCCATTCTCCAACAGAATGCTGTCATATATTTTACAAAGTTTTAACATCAAAAGACCTATAAATGCTTTATACTGCTCTATAGGAATTCATATATTCCTGGAATTTTACACCTTGTCCAACATTTAAAAGCACTTTCTATGTGTCTTTTGTCTATGTGTGTTGACAATGCATTTTTCTCTTTGTGTTTGGTTTTCTCATTTTTGTCACTATTTTAAACAGCAATAAAAGAATTTAAAATCTAATAAATTGTCAAAGAGCCCATAACTGAATCCAAGTTCATGCTGTTCCTATTAACTACAATCAGAACAAAAAGTTTCCATTAAAAGAACTCCCAAGAATATTGCAAGGTTCTGAAAGCTACTTGCTAATTCTCAACTCCCTGGCCCTCTATCTTAGCATCCTTATTGGAGCACATGAATTATGCTATGAGCAAATTGACAGCTGCAAGAATACTTCTTTATTTGTCATAGAACAACCACATCTGTGGAGGAGCTAAATGCTATTTTTGCAGAAACCCATCTCCCATGCAACCCTGAGTGGACAATGACAGCATCAAGGGAGAAGATGTGGGACCCACTGATGAGTGGCATTCATCTCAACATGCAAATTTCTTCTCAAAGTAATTTCTTGCTGGTCAAAGTCTGCTGGAACCATGGCTTCAATCTAAATGCTTTATAAACATTGTAAATTACAGTTTATTCCATAAAATACACAGTACTTAAAGAGATCAATGGCTTGCACAATGTGTGATGTCACTCACCATTTTTAAGTCCATCCCACAAAGCAGAGCTGTGCACAATTCAAAAATGATCTCAAAGAAGTGCTTCAGATATTACTCATTAAAGTGACTCCTAAACTGGAAAGATCTTTTCCCCTGTACACATAGAAGCCTAAAAACGTGGCTGACACAAAGTCTGATTTTTTTTTCAGTATGCACAACTCCGCTAGAAAATGGCTTTAGCAAGCAATTATGACTATATTATGACTCATTACACTTAAAGATAGCCTTTTTGCAGGTTGGGATTCTGATGCACAGCAGGTAATTGCGATCAACCCATCTATACAATATAAAGATAAAAAAATGCTACCCTTTGCAGTAAGTGTTCAAAATAAAGACAAGATACAACAGATCTTCAACAGACAAGAAGATATACAAATATAAATGCATAGGAGTTGAGGACCTCAATAAAACTACTGAAATTATTAACCAGAATTTTCTGTGAGCCAACCTCATGTTCTGACAGTGTTTAAAAATTACTGTATACCAGAGTCAACTAATTTAAGCTTTATAAATAATGTCCACAAGACCACAATGTTTTCAAAAGAAACACTGCAACGTCTCCTATGCCTATCACAATCAACTGTAACTATTTTATCACCATTCTAAATTAAAATTTCAGCCTAAACCATCCTCACTATAAAACAAAATTTAGAGTGGCTTCACAAAAGGCTAAAGAGAACCTGTGTCCTGCTGTATGTGTGCATTTGCAGGTGTGCGCACATATACACAGAGTCAAATTTAACATTATTAAGACTTTATATTTTGAGGCAGGGCTTGAGGCCCACCCTAATCCCTTTCTTCCTTTATGCTTTAAATGTATTTAATATTTGGAACTGATAAGATACTTTATGTCAAGCCAACTTCTATCAAGCTCCGTTACAGAGAAAAATCCTGATAGATGGCACTGTTTAATTAATGGAACCTGGAGTGCACCAATCCTGCCAGCCTGAGCTTTATGGAACTATGGAGGACAGTCTCTCAAGTAAGCTGGCCCTAGGTAAAACCAGTACCTTGTAACCCGTTCAGAAGCAAACTCACAACCAATGTATCTTACAAGGCAGAAGTGTCACATGAGATCTGTCACAAGATTCCTTTTCCAGTCCATCCAAGAGGACATTCATTTCAGCTCTCGAAATCATTGTAAATGGCCAGTTTCAGAGAATGCAACCTGTTCCACTTGCAACCTGGACCAACTGAATGAATGAATCCCTCCAGTTTAGAATTATGTGGCTTCCATTTTTTTTTTTAAAGGAGTGGGGGTAGACACAATAAAGTAAGCCAAGGACCAGGGTGCCCTGTTTCAAAGATTCAGAGAAGCGACTGGCAGCCTCGTTATCAGGCCAAAGGAGAAACTCTGCGAAGGGAAGGACCAGTTCCACTTGCAACCTGACCCGCAGCTGCCTTCCAAGAAAGGGCTGCCTTTCCACAATTGCCCCATGTTTCCAGCCACGTGGGCCACGGCGCTGTTACCTGGCCGCTCTGCTCCAGCAACTCCTCAGCGGCTCTCTCATAACCCATCTGGACCAACTGCTGGTGCATCAGAGCCAGCAGCTCTTTCTGCTCTCGCTCAGCTCTCGCCATGCTCTCGCCGCGCGCGAGCGGGAAGGGGACGCGGGAAGCAACCACCTCTATCCCACGGGCATGACTACCACCGCGGGCCCCTCGTGTAGAGCAGGCGGAAGATTAACCGCATGCCCCCAAACTGCCTGCACCTTTACCCTTTGCCCATGCACGTCACTTCCTCTTCCCACCTCTACTGGTCTTCGGGCTTCTGGGAAATGTAGTCTGTGCGCGAAAGGTTACTCGGTGTGCATCCATTTCGGAGGTTTTTCTTTTTGGTTTTTTTTTTTGAAAACGAAACGGTGGCCGGAAAAAGGACCGGTCGGAAAGATTGGAAATAATTTAAGAAAGCTACATTTCTCCCTTGGTTAATGAGACCACTGCTTGGTTGAGACCCACATTTCAAACTTTGTTGGGGGCGGGTAGTGGGAATGAGTAATTGAAATAGCACGAGGACTCGAGTTTTTTTTCTCTGTAACTTTTTGTTATATCTTTTCCAATTTTTATTTATTAAATTTATATGCTGCCCATTTCACTGTCCACATACAGCATTGTTAGCAACAAGAGATTCAGATGAAAATTGGAATGAACAAATGCTGTACTGTACCAACCGACGAGCTCCAATATACTAAACTCACCAGTACTAGGTTCACACTAAACATTAATGGGTGAGTTTACATATCCTGCTAAAATGAAAACCAGACTAATCACATATTGAAGACATAACCAGATTTGCAGAAATAAATGCAGCTACTGGTAGGGAGAAGCCATCGGGTGGGATTCAATTTTTTAAACAACCGGTTATGTGGGAGTGGCTTGGTCATATTTGGTGGTCATGTGACTGGATGAGGCACCAAAATAACCCAGATGTCTCCTGCTGGAGATGGGGTTGGACTAGGTGACCTCAGGTCCCTTCCAGCCCTGGATTGCTGTGCTGTTTCGAAGCATCCTCTGAAGCTGCATCTAGTGCCAGGATTTGTGGTCCTTCCTTCCTCTCCTTTTTCTCCCTCCCTCCTT
>JANHFN010002367.1:153736-164628 GCA_032468175.1 Toxicocalamus goodenoughensis | reverse complement strand
GCCTCTACCTAGGATTGAACTCACAGCCTCCTGATTGTGAGGCAAGAGCTCTACCTCTAGGCCACTGCACCACCCTTCTTTAATCCTTTAATCCATTATTAACCTTCCAAAATCCATATATTAAGCATGCTATTGCTGCATGGTCTAAAAAAATGTATTTAAAACTTTGGAAGTCAAATTTGAATCATTGTCTTTTTCAATAAATGAAAACTTACCCAGTGAATACAATAAAACCTTGCTGTCCAAAAGGTCTTAATTTCTCCATCATATCCCTCCCCCCCAAAAAAAAAATCCAAAAAAAATGATTAAGATACAAGACTTTGTCAAGGTTGATGCCCATAGACTCTGTTTTGTGATATGAGCTTGATATAATCCCAACTTCTTGCCACTCCATTCATAAACCAAAAATGGTAGTTTCCATGGTTTACTCCTGAGGAGTATTTGTATGTGGGTGATCTCAATCACGTGGATGATCTCAATGATCACTTCTTCGTTTCTGAAAAGATATGTAATTTCTGAATTTTCTGAACCCCATAAATTTGATCGAGTGAGAGCCAAAAAGTTTCAATGTTACTAGGTAAGGAAAAAATAGAGGTGGTAGCAATATTGGCACTTGAAATAATCTTTGACCTTTTGGTCAAATCACTTCCTGGTCCATGTATGATTGACTGACACTCTTTTCCTCAGCAGGGTCAGATTTATTTCAATGTTCTGCCCAGATACCAGAGGAAACTGTCCTTTCTACATAACAGAGATCCCTAGAACCATATGTCTAAGAACCATATGTCTAAGTGTTCATATTATTCACACTACAATTCTACTAATAGCCATTCATTCATTCACTCATTTTCTGTAGCCACTCAGAGTCAGTTGCTTTAGTTGGGCAACTATAGAAACTGAATAAGTTCCAGTACATGGCTGGAAAGTTCACATATAAAGCTGGTTTTGATTCTTTGGTGATAGAGCAAACAGAACAGAATGGAAATAGTTAACAGCTTTAAGTTAATAAGGTACTCACTAATGTTTGTACTAGAAGTTGCATAAGTAGTCAAATAATGAAATAAATTATGTGTGAAAACTAGTACTCAATGTTTCCTTACATTTCCATGGGACATTTTTTGAATGATCCCTGAAAGATGCATACTAAAAAAAACACTTGTTACTGCTTGGAAACATTACACAGACTTGAACAAGGCTAAAATATGGAGATTGGTTTAGCTTTGCAGGAATGACTTGACATGTAGAATATTTAATCAAATACATCAACTAGAGTACTATGATTAAAGAAAATGATGCTTTAAAGTTTGCAGGATTGTTAGGATACTGCAGTAGATTTGTTTGTGCTATTTGATCTATGGCACACGTTATTTTATTCCATGTATCAGTTTTCTAGTGCAATCTAGGATTTTAAAATATAATTTCAAGTGACATGATAACATGCTTTAATCTACTTGCTAATTAACCCTTAATTCCATTTACTAGTCTTGGATTTTTCATACATGTCAACTTTGAATCCCTGAAGAAAGTGTGTTAATTTGTTATAAAACATGCCGTATACATAACCCCCCCCTTCAGGCATCCATGAGGGATGGATGGGACAGCAGTAGGAGTTTGTGATTTCATAGTTTTGCTTTCTAGTAATGAATGAGCTATTGATGTGCTAGACTTACAGTACAACTTTCCTCAAGAAACTCAATGTATTTGGCTTATGTTCCAAGTTTTTTAAAATCTTTGCAGCAACTGCAATTTACCTATTGAGAATAATTAATAAATGGCTTAACTGAGTGGAGATTTTAATCATAGTCAACTTCTATGCTGACTATATATTGAGTAAGCCTGATTAGAAGAAGATGAGCTTGTGTTTAAAATTCAAGGAAGAAATATCAAGAATCTGCACTATGCTGATAATACTAAAGGTAGTCCTCCACTTGTGACCACAACTGAGCTCAAGATTTCTGTTGTTAAGTGAGATATTTGTTAAGTGAGTTTTGCTCCATTTTATGCCTTTCTGTCAGAGTATATTCATGAACTGGAAGCTTAGTAACAAAGTCAGTCAGTGAATAGGCATAGCAACTAAGTCAGCCAATGAGGGCTGTTTGGAAACTGAAACTGGAAGGAGCCTAGGCGTGGCTTTATGTTAAACTGAGTCGACTGCAACTCTGAATCAAAACTAAAACTGTTCTCTGCTGTTCTCTCATCTGCTTGTGTTTTGCCTGTAACACTCTACCATGTTGGAAGAATCTACTTTGGTATTGTACATTTATATGTTATTGTGTATATAAAGAAGTTAATGAACCCTGCTGAATCAGTCATCTGTGTGTGCTTTCTGGATTTGAATTTCTGCTGCAAACTCTTAACACTTTCTTGCCACAGTAAGATGAATCACTGCAGTTGGTAAGTTAGCAATCCAGTTATTAAGTGAATCTGGCTTCCCCATTGACTTTGCTCCTGAGAAGGTCACAAAAGATGATTACATGACCGTGGGACACAGCAACAGTCATAAATATGAACCAGTTGCCAAGCCTCTGAATTTTGATCATATGATCATGGGGATGCTGCAAAGTCATGTCACGTTTTTCAGTGCCATTGTAACTTTGAACAGTCACTAAACAAACTGTTGTAAGTCGAGGACTACCTGTACTCTGTCTGACAGGTGAAAATGGAAATAACTGATAAGCTCTAGAAATGAAAGTCAAGGAACATAGTGAACAAAAATTAAACATAAAAAAGAGCAAACTAGTGACAACAGTGCAGCAAACAGCCCTAGAACAGCTGTGAGATGGGTGCCTATACTAGGCAAGCAGGCAAGAGAGAAAGAGAGAGATAGACAGAGATAGACAGAGCTACGTATGTATGTATCCGGTGGATAGCTTCTGCCTTTTATGACTACCAACAACAAAGGAAAAGTGAAGAATTATTCTGTGCTATCACTTAGTAGGATAATTTTCCCACTAATACTTTATGGAAACCAAGTTGGAATTTAAAGGACCATGGTGTACTGTAAAAACTATTACAACTTTTGAACTTTATTCTTGGAGAAGAATATTGGCCAGCTAAATAAACAAAAGGATCATAGAACAAATCCATTCAGAGTTCCTCACTGAAGGCACTAAGAGCCACGTTCGTATTGTTACATTTTAGACACCTTATGCAAAGACCCAGCTCTCTTAAGAAATCCACATTGCTGTAAAGATGGAAAGAAAGTTGGAAGAGGGGGAGATCAGTGATGATGGTTACGGCACCGGGAGACCTGGTTGGGGTGAAATCAGCTTGGACATCCATCTACATGGTCACTAAGAGTTGGGGGCACATAATCAGTCAATCTTTCCCGCATTATTATGACATTCAAAAAGCTACATCTTAATAAAATATTATATGAAAGTGATGTTGGTGTTGTGTCGTAGCAAAGCAAATGAGAAATAATCTTGAGTCTTTTGTTTCAAAGGACACTTCAGATCACCACAACTCTTTAGTTGCCATTGGGTAATCAAGTTGTTGCTTCCTACTCATGGTCAGATCAGCACCCTGTTAAGATTTGCAAAAGCTGCTAAGGGATTACTGTTTCAGAACCCTTCAGAGTCTGATAGAATGGTGTTATCAGTTTGCAGTAGGTGATTGTTTTTATTGACAGTGGAATGGTATTTCTCGGCAGGACAGTATTATTGCTTCTTTTACATTATGTTATAATGTGTTGTGATTATCTTTTTTTCCCCTGTATTGAAATGCCTGCTGCTTACAATTGTCTGTGATTGAAACAGACCAAAAGAATGAATGAATAAACGAACAAGTATTATTTCTGTCTCAGTTCCTCCATTGGCCTTTTGCAGAGAATAATCAAAGGGTTGTTGAAGTAGTGTATGTGACCAGTAGGAAATGAATTCTGTCATATTTTGTTTTGCCAATTTGCCTTTTGTGTGTGTTCTAGTATACACAATAATAATCATCTTTCCAATTTAAAGTAAGACTACATGGGGGCTCTTGTTTGTGGTATTTCACGTGTGTATATGTGTTGTCACAATCTCTATTCATTTTTAATAAAGCCTCAGAAGAAAGAAGATCAGCAATTTGAGCTTAAAACAAGTCCTAAGAAAGTACCAGAATCAACTGTTGATCTTCTGGGGCTTGGTAAGTAATTATCTATAATTTTGAATAGAACAAATTGAAGCTATCTGTATAGTTGAATTGACAAAAATAATATGCTGTGCTGCCTACTTAAAAGTAATGAGTTTATTTTGGAAGAGTAGTTATCACAAGATTCTGATGAGAGAATGCAATATTCTCAGAGACATTTTTTTTTGTTTAATGTCCCATCCTAAGGAATCAACATTAATCCTGTGTGAATTTGAATTTGGTTTCTCAGGACACAAATCTTCGGCTTCATTGTTGTGCTGACTTAATGGAGGTCCCCCCCACCCCCAAAATCAGGCCAGCTATTCTGAAAAACCATAAATGCCAGAGAAGGAATAATTTATTCCATCCTTTCTCCTGCAACTAATTCAGCTTTTAACTTTTATTCTGGACACCTCCCCATATACCCTTTTTAGGAATATCTCTGTACATTGAGCACAGCAATAGCACTTATATTTATATACCATAGTGCTTGTAGTGCTTTACAACCCTCTCTAAGTGTTTTACAATGTCAGCATATTGCCTCCAACAATCTGGGTCCTCATTTTACCAACCTCAGAAGAATGGAAGACTGAGTCCCCCTTGAGTCGGTGAGGATTGAACTCCTGGCAGTGAGCTGAATTAGCCTGCAATACTGCATTATAACCACTGTGCCACCACGACTCCAAGGAACATAGGAACCAAGCTTCTCATCATAGCAAGCAGGGCAGAGTGCTTCAGGCCTCTTCCACCAACTTGATTTGTTTCTGTGCTAGTTGTGCAGGAGAGTTAAGTGACAAGGCTGACCCTAAGCCAGGAGCTTTCTATTCCTCATTTGATCACAAGCTATGTGTATGCCTTAAATATCCAAATCCTATAATAAATGAAACTGGGTTCTTAACATGCCACCTGGTGATACCAGTGTACATCCAGATTCTTTGCTTGGTTTCCCCTCAAAACATCTTGCCCACTTTTTTTTTTTCATTTAGAAAATAATTATTTTAATTAAAATCATGGCTTCAGGTTTGAGTGTAAAATAGAAGTGATTTTGATTGCTTCAGCAAATTCTTTTTTCTCTCAGAGTGGATGATGCATTCCTGAATCATCTTTCAGAACTTTGGGACTCTTCTAACTCGCTGTGATGGGATTTTTAGGCATTAATTTATATTAGTTCTGATTCCTTAAAAGATGCTGGAGTA
The DNA here is from genome assembly GCA_032468175.1 of Toxicocalamus goodenoughensis. NCBI lineage: Eukaryota > Metazoa > Chordata > Lepidosauria > Squamata > Elapidae > Toxicocalamus > Toxicocalamus goodenoughensis. The sequence continues at coordinate 159,322 of JANHFN010002367.1, read as the reverse complement.
TCGTGATCAATAATGTGACCACTAGCCTTTGAATTCTCCCATTCTATTTAATTTTTGGGAAGCAGCTGTGATACATATATAATTGCAGTATACTTGCTGATGTATACCTAATGATGATGCTTATTGCAGCTTCCCATGCTGCTAACCCGGCCTTGCTTCTGCTATTCCCACCTCCTCCATCTTGTCTGTATTATCACCAATGCCAAAGAAGCATCTTTTCAAGAGAAAAGAGCCTTTAGAGATATGATTTCATGGTATTATAATAGGCTTTAAGTAGTGTAAGACTTTGATTTCACTGTTCCAGAATGCCACAGCCATGTATTAATTTAGACCAGTTATGGAGAGCATATAATTCACTCATTACAACAGCTTTACGGGAAGCTGAATCTGTTTCCAAGGACAGTTACTGAATGCTGGATTGTACTACTTAAAAAAAAATGCCCCCATATGAATTTTCCTAGATTTTAAGATCCTCAAGAGACCAAAAATATTAGTTTTAGTTATTAGAATAATTATCACTTTAGGACAGTATTATTATCCACCAACTGAAGGCCACCAAATAATGTGCTTGCTTTTGACTCTTCTAAAACTCTTCAGGTAATAAAATGTATACAGAACAAAAGGTAGTTAGGATGGTAGGCGTTGTTTAACAATTTCAAATGTTACGTACAGATTTAGATACAATATGCGGGTTGTCGACAGACATTCAGTTAGGCTGCTGTTGACCTAATTATGCAAAATGATTTATTGTCATTTTTCTACAAGTAAGTTAACAATTTTGCTGACCCAGTTCATTGAGAAAGGATATCATTTTATTACTAGTATTGTAAATGGTGTTATTATGGCCACCCATTCCAGAAGACTGGGCAGCAGTTGTTGCCTTAGTTGCTATTCTTGTTCATTCCCACATATTCTACATATTTTTTTATATAAAAAAGGAAACTCTTAGCCATTGTATATTTAAAAATATTCAGGAATTACTGGATTATTTTACTGTGGCATCAGTGGAAAGAATACACTTAGCACCTCTAGAGCTCTACAAATATTTAACGTGTGACTTGAATATAGATTCCCATAAAGTACTAATGGTTTAAGATGATTTGCAAATACATCGTGGATAGATTTTCCCTTCTTATATTTCCTGTCTGGCAAACAATAAAATATCTGCAATAGAATTGGAGAAGCACATGGAAAAAGGGAATCCATTCTATCAGTTAATTCCCTTCTCTGTGTATATGAATATAGCGAGACCAACATGTTTACTCTCATCCTCTTAAAATGTACACTGTGTACTGTTTGATCTTTGCCAATGTATTTCAGATCGAAGAGCAATATTACCAACAGTTCACATGGTTTGTGGTTGTACTTATAAAATATTGTAGGCTTGACTAGTAATGTAGTTATTTTTTTCTCCAACTGATTTCCCAACCTTTTATAATACTGCAGATAATACCTGTTTTTTAGCTTTACTGATGTGTGTGTGTGTGTGTGTGTGTGTGTGTGTGTGTGTGTGTGTGTGTGTAAATTCCCCATACTAGAGATTTAAATTCACAGTAACTGACATTACTTTTTAAATTTAGAAACAAGACATTTCCTTTAAAATAATATTTTTACAAAATTGCTCCTTTTGTTGGATGTCTTGCAAAACTATGCAATGTTACAGCATTACTTTTTCCATCAAGTTGAAAAATTGAATTTGCCAAAAGAAACAAAGCTCATTTTCTATTTGATGTACCATTTACCAGTTAGATGTTTCATTAGAAAACAAATGAAAATGTATAGTTGCAGACTTTAAAGTAACCAACCATCTCAGCATATTATCACTTAAAAACAGATAATCTCAAATATCATGTGAGGGCATCAGTGAATTCATTTTAGATTGATTTTAAAATAACAGGCATAAAGGAAGAAATTTACCAAAAACAAGAAGAAACTAAATTTCCATCTTCTAAACAATATTTTGCTTAGATAATTTTCTGTATAACCAATGCTCCCTTTGATGTTTTAAAATCCACTTTGTGATTCTGGAGATCCAATATTGATTATAGAATAGTAAATTTTCTCCTTTTGGTTTGTTGCAGAGATAAGTGATAATAAAATGTGAAATGAATTCTGTTTTTCTTTTCATTCTTGGGAATATGGTATCATTTAACAAACATATGGCATGATCTTCATATTGTCCTGCCATCAATAACTATAGACTAGTGGCAGGGACAGGAAAGCATGCCAGAATGAAAGTACTACATAGCATGTAAATCTTGTTTGTTAAATTATGGTTCAATGTTATTGTACTCTAAAACTTAGGCCTCTTTGTTTTGACTCAGTTCTCTTATACGCATACTTACATTTTTTCTTAAAAACAACCTTTTCTGTTCAGTAAACCTGGATGTAAGAGATCGTTGGGGGGAAAGTATATCCATTAAGTTGGAATATCTGTTAAATCTGAATTTATGCATAGATTTAATTTACATCATTGGCATAATCATCCAAATGATGTAATTTAATATGAAAACTGTCAACTACATAATGATATAAATTGATATAAATGACAAATACAGATTGCCAATTGCTTCAGAAACAGTGGTCTGGTCCTTTGAGATTAAAATCCAAATAAAATGTCCTTGGAATCTAAAGTTTATACAGTAGAGGTCCAGAGGATCATGGTTTTCCTGTGTGACAGAATTGGACAAATTTGGCTAAATTCACCACAGTTTATCAGAGCAAGCTGTTACAAATTTACAAGTTTTGTTTCATTCCCATAACTCTTGTTTATAGAACATGTTTGTCTATGTATCTTAACATTTAAATATTTGCCATTAGTGCATGTGAAATAAACCTAGAGAAAAAATTCTCAACCTTCACAACTTTAAAGGTGTGTGAACAACATGCTGGCAAGGAGAATTCTGGAAACTGAGGTTCACACATCTTAAAGTTGTCATTCAATGGCTAAGAATATTATTTTCATGAATGGGAAATTGGGGGATTGAATTGTTATTTATCCTTCGTATAAACCGTTTCTGAATAGGCTCCTAACGAGGACCACAGACTTGAATTATTTTTAAAATGTATAGGTTTCCTTTCAATAATAATTAAACTTATTTCTGAAACACATACAAAACCAAATTAGAAAACCAGATCACAAAACCAGAAGTTGTAAATTTAACCTCATCTCAAATTAGGGAAAATAAAAGATATTTAGTACTGGAATGATATTGGAGTAGACATTTGGATAACTAAAGGGTCTCTAGGAGCATCTGTTAAGTGCTGTGAGCGATAGACAAATTGGCTAGTCCCCTCAGTGCAGCAGCTATGTTGTTAACTAAGTTAAATTTCCAAACAGGCATTGCAGTAGTGATCTGCATAGTATCTCATATCTATTTGAGGACAGCAGCTTAGAGAAAATTTTTGTAAAGCATGTGCTGCACTATTTTTAGACTGAACTTGAAAATTTGCAAAAAATATGTACAATATTTTGTGTTTAACGAATCAGTTTAATCCATTTAAATCTATCTATCATCTATCTAATTTATATAAACCATCCCCACCCCCCATCTCACAAGCAAGGAACTGTAGGCGGGATACAAATGCAGGTGTTTTTTTTCTGCATATCTTTTCTTACAATTCTACCTGTATTTAGAATTGCTTAGGTTTTGCTTGTTCTCAAATCTCTTGATAGAAAGTACATTTACTATATCCCTTTTAATAGCTGATTTTATTGTAATGAATTAAAATATAAAATGTAACCAAATTGGATCACAATGGCCAGTAGATGAGTTTTATAAATTCTTGTAGCTTATCTAAGAGAAAAAGGAGAAGATAAGTCATTCATACTTAAAAACAATCATTACTTTCCTGGAAATGATACTTGAAATGTATTATAAAAAATGCAAGTGTGAAAATATAATTATAATAATAAGTTAGAATTCATACATTTGGAAAACCAAATCACTTCCTTTCATATGGATCCTATTTGATGTTACAAGGGGATCTCAATTTTAAGGTATACATATTTTGGCAGATTATTACAGGAACTGCAATTCCTATAGTGCAATATGGAACCCTTGACATATGGTGTGCTATCCAGACAGTATATAGGTAATTGGGAATTGAGATAGTTAAGTTAGAATTGGGAGCTGTCCCCTTAAGGGACATGGTAAATGTAGTTAATGCATCATGGGAAATGTAGTTCATGTCATGTCATATCTGTAATCCTGACTGGTCACTGAATTGACCCTTGGTTGGGTTGGGGAGTTTCCTTTACTCCTGCTTAGACCCAGCAGCGTGCTGGGGTCTCACCCTTGGGATGAAAGATCACTGTATTTTTACACTATGAAGTCAACTGTGCAAAGAGGTGGACATTAGATGAATCTCAACATAACTGTGAGTTACACCTTGAGAATGCCTTGTGATCCAATAAAGAAACTTTGTATGGAAGCCTTTGTAGAGGTTGTCTGTCTGTCTTTATATTCAGCCAGCAATTAAAAGACAGAACATATGGATAACGATAAGCAAATGCCCCTATGTTTCTAGGAAGGTGCTGTTTGCCACTGAAGAACTTGTTATTCATGAAGTATCTCATAAACTCTTTATTTGTGTATTTGTTAGTAAAATTCTTGAATTAAATAATCACTTTTCTCTGAATCTGTATGTTCAGATTCAGAGGAAAGGTGATTATTTAATTCAAGGATTTTACATATAGAAAGGGGAAAACTGTTCACTTGAGCATGAATAGTTCAAGCTCTAGAGTTCAAAACAGTTTTCCTTAAACTCATTTATTTCAACGACTAGGTTTTTTTTTAACATTGCCAGACTTTTTCTACTTATGTACCACCTTCTTCTGAGCACAGGGGGAAAAGAAAGTTGTGTAGCTGCAGAAGGAATTGTTTATCTTTACACCGGTATATGAATGGAATATGTTTGGGATCTGTCTGCTAATGTCAAAGTATCATGTAAACTCCAGCAATTACTGCAGAAAGTAGTTTGCCCTTTAACCTCCCCCTTCCATTCCAATTCTCCCTCTGAAAATTGGTAGGATTGGAGAGTCAAGTTAGTTACATGGCTAGGAGTATCAATCAACAAGTTTTGTTTGCATATAATCTTTCCTGAGTAGAGGCAATCTAACTATAGTGAAACCACAGTGAAAGGTTGACCATTTTATATACACGTCACTTTGTCAATTTATGTGACGTTTTTAAAATTCTATAAACTGTCATAAGTATGTAAGGTAAAGTAAGCTAAGATAAAACTTAATTGCTTCATCCAGGTTACTTTGTATGCAACAGACTTTGTTATTTTGAAGGCTGCCTTAATAGAACTTGCATCCCATGTCTGCTAAGCAGAGGTTCACTAAATTGAGGCTTCATTGCTCTGTAGTTCCTACATTGATATCTCACACTTTGATTATTGTAAAGAACTATATTTGTGTTTTTATGGAAGTTACAGCTGGTTTAGTATATGATAGATTGTTGAATGAAATTCTTATGTATATATTGAAGCAATTGCAAAGGTATGTACAGGTGAAACTCAAAAAATTAGAATATCATGCAAAAGTTCATTTATTTCAGTAATGCAACTTAAAAGGTGAAA
>JANHFN010002367.1:133511-153636 GCA_032468175.1 Toxicocalamus goodenoughensis | reverse complement strand
ATGGCTTGAACTATCTTGCTTTGCATGTAATGAGTCTATCTCATATATTAGTTTCATCTTTTAAGTTGCATTACTGACATAAATGAACTTTTGCACGATATTCTAATTTTTGAGTTTCACCTGAATGTCCTTAAACAACTGGTGAATCTGAATGCTTGACACTGCCTTCTTCATAATGTGGGCAATAAACTTAGATGATCTCTAAGTTAATTCACAAAGACCTTGCTAGCAACACAGTATAATATTGACTTATAATAATCAAAGTTTACGGTCTTGTTTTCCCACTGAAACCCATAAGATGACTATTGTTATATTCTTCAAATCTATAGTTCCCAAACTCTATGTTGTGGCACCCCAGGGCACTTCATATACAAGGTCACCATGGGGTTATTAATCACAATTTTGGCCAGGGGTTCTGTGAAAAACATACTGAGACACTAGAGCAATTTGGGAACCTCTCTTAAGTGCCTATCTTCATCTTTGCTTTTCTTGGATAAATATCATGGAAAAAGTATTCTCTTTGGTTTTTCTTCTCTTTTATAAATCTGCAGTGTTTTAATGCATTAGTTTCATCTGTGTTTATGTGCGTACATATATGTATGTGTAATATATATGCATGTAAAGCATATATTTAACTTTTGTGGTGACTACACAGAAAATGGTATAAAAATACACTTAGCAGATCCAGTAGAAATTGAATAGGCCAAATAGATTATTTTCATCTTTCCATTAATTATGTTTACAACACACTGTCCCAAAATTCTGAAGTTTTGGAATCTAACTCGTTAAAAAAGCATCTTCATAGATGTTGCCAAGCTTCTCCAGTTTCTGTGAATGCACTGCACATATAGTACATGCTAAGCTTTTGAGCTGATTAAAAATATATATTTAATGTAAGTACTGCAGGGACGCAAGAAAACCTATCCTGTCTTTTGCTATGTGAATAAATTGAAGTAATTGGGGCAAAATCAACACAGTTGTATTTTTTTCAAGCAGAATAGAATAATTAGATCAACTTGTGTTTTTTGAGACAACTTTCTTCTGGAATTTTCTGGCCGTGATAAGCTTATTTGTAAATACTGTAAAGTGGATAAATATTCATCTTACCATAGTAGCATTACTAGAAAGTTACTGAAGAATCTGATACCTGAAAGCCCACTTTATATACATCCCAAAAGCGAATGCCTTTAGGAGCATCAAGAGAAAAACTACTTTTATTGCCTTGAAATTGTGTTTTCATAATTTCCAAGTTGATATTCTGTCTGCCTGTAATCATTATCCTGCTAAAGACTTTTGCTCCAATACAGAAAAGGATCAAAGAGAGAAGTTTGGCAGGTCTTCTTGGAGATGTCCTACATTTACTATAAATTTTATTTATTAATTGTTCTGGACCAACATTAAATGCCAGAATGTATATATTTGGTGTTCACCTACATCTAGGATATTGCTGTAGACTGTAGAGCACATTTTGTTTTTTAAGTCTAATATAGATATTTAGATGATCCCTCACTGGGGTATTTTTTCCCAAGAATTTTACCTTCAAACTCACTGAAGGAAGAAGTACATCCCAAAGGGAAGAAGACTAAAAAAAAAACCCAGAAACTCATCTTTATAGTGGAAATGTGTGATTTTTTTTATAAATAAATGCATTAATAACAGAACTATACTCCTTTGGAACCAAAAGCAATCTTCAAAGCATAATTTGTTATATTAGTTTACAGTTTTGTAAATCTATAAAGTGTACATGAATATGTTTAAAATAGTTCAGTAGTCCACGGCAGATTTCATGCTGAGAAAAAAAGAAATAACATGGATATCTAGAGGGATTTCATTTCATGTTTATCAAATTGAGACTTGATGCTGAGGCTGTTTGTAACTTTGGACTTGTAGGAGGATGGATGTTAAGGCTATCACACAAATTTCACTCATAACATCTAAAAAAATGAAATATTGTATTTTTTAGTCAACTACCACTTATTTTTCAAACTAGTGGTTTATCTCCCTTTTGAATTACTTAGGTAGACAGGAATAACATTTCCTGTGTGTTTGGAATAGCTTAGGCATCTGTTTTGGCCACTGCACATATTGTGATTACAGCTGGGGGTCCTGTAAACAAAAAAACTCTTTTCTTCTACTCACAAATGGTTTTAGTCTGTGTAACTTTGACCTCAAACTCACAATATCTTAAGACAGACTTTGCCTCAAGCAGGCTGTTATTGCATCTGTAAAATACAGATGGAGAATCTTTAGCAACTTCAGCCTAATTTAACAAGCTCTGAATTAAGTGCTACATTCTGTTCTGTTTAGTATTTTCCAAGAGACTATGGAAAGATTGCACCTCTACTGTTGTAAATTTGAATGATAAGGTTTTGGCTTAATATTGGTGGAGCCTAAATACAATTTATGAAACAACCTGGTGATTTCTGCCAACATATGGTAATCCTTGACTTACAACCATAATGGAACCTGCCCATCATAAGTCATGACAGTCATAAAGCATGTCGGCCATGTGACCAATCTGATTTACAACCTTTTTGGTCATTACACGATCCAATTGTATTTGCTGTATAGGATGCTTTTGCCAAAAATTTGAAGTAAATGCTGTTTTTCAACAAAAATGTTACAAAGTGAAGTCACATGACTGCAGGATGCTACAAATGGCCAAAAAGGTGTCCCAGTTGACGAGCACCTGAAATGCGGTTGAGGGGGATATTGGAATTTCAGAAGCAGGTACTTTTTGGGGGAGGTGGGGTATCAAGAACTACCTTTTAGCTGTATCAATTATGCTATTTGTGTATGCTTCACAATTATCAATCTGGCTTAATATTTTTTTTAATCCAAAAAATGTAAGATGGTCCCACTGACTCCTCTGTTACAAATGGAAGTACCATCACTCCTGCCCCAATTCTGAATGATGATGATCTGGATATATTTGGCCCAATGATCTCTAATCCTTTGCCAGCCGCATCTATACCACCTGCCCAGGTAAGGCACAAAAAACTATTAATTTAACATGGTAGTTGACTTTGGAATTCGTAATAGAAGCAACAGAAGGAGAAATGATTTATGTCAGTGTCTGGCATGCTATCAAGGTTACATTGGGAATAAGGATACAATCAGTGGTGGTATTCAGCCGGTTCACACCAGATCAGGTGAACCGGTAGCAAGAATTTGCCGTGGGTCGCCGAACTGGTAGTAAGTTCTGGCTGGCCATACCCCCACCTGGTCACCCTCCCACCCGATGCTTGCGCACCCCGCCTGCCTGCCTGCCTGCCTGACATTCATCTAAGGTATTTCTTTTTTTCCCTTCCCGATAATCAGCTGTAGATAAGATCAGCTGTGCCGGGAAGGCAAAAAATGGAGGGAGAAGCTCAGCCTCCCCCCTCCATTTTTTCCCTTCCAGAGCCCCAGAGGAGCCTTAGGGGAGCAAAAACGCCCCCTCCAGAGGCTTCTCTGAGGCTAGGAAGCTCCCAAAAGGGAGCTTGGAGGGGTGCTGCGCGCCCCTCCCATCCTCTGTTCCTTTTCTTCCTCCTCCCCAGAGGAGCTTTAAGGAGCAAAAAGCATCCCCACCCCCCGAAGCTTCTCTGAGGCTAAGAAGATCCCAAAACAGCTTGGAGGGCTACTGCGTGTCCCTCCCATGCCCTGTTCCTTTTCTTCCAGAGCCCCAGAGGAGCTTTAGGGGAGCAAGAATGACCCTCCGCTCCTCTGTGGCTAGGAAGCTCCCAAAAACGGGTGGGGGCTGCAAAAAAAGCCATGCCCACACAGTCACATGGCCATGCCCACCAAGCCACACCCACAGAACCGGTAGTAAAAGTTTTTGAATCCCACCACTGGATACAATACAGAATATATGATTAAAGTGGCATATTGCAATGTCAGGGTCCAGGTAGTCCTCAAGTTACGACAGTATTTGGAAATTCCATTGCTATACAGTGAGATTGTAAAACATGAGATCACATGGCAGCCCAACTTAGCAATAATATTCACGGCTATCACCAACACCATCATTAACAGAATACAACTGGTTGTTCAGCAAGGGCCATCCTGATCCATGCCCCTAGCCTCTTCTTCAACCCCAGCATTGAATTTGCTGAGTATTGTTGGTCAGAGCAGCCAAAAGGGCAGTTATGGGGGACGGGGGGAGAGATTATAGACATGGGGGGTTATGTGCCCCTCTGGTCGTAAGTGCAGGTGAACTGCCTACTACCCAAATTTTGATCATGTGACCATGCAGTACCCAAAACTTTAGGAACCGTTCTCTCAGTGCTGCCTTTAACTTTGAACAGTGGCTACACAAATTATTGTTAAATGAGGATACCTGCATGTTAAAGAGATGTAATATCTGCGGCAATTTACAATACTTCCCTCTCCATAGCAGCACTAAAAAAAAAATTAATAGCTCATTGGAAAGAGGTTAAGGATGATTGCCCTTGATACTTCGAGGCTCCCCAAAATTACTGGTTACCAATGACACACATATTTTTTATGTTACATTATAAAATAAATATAAGGTCAAATATAGCTCCTTACATCAAAAGATGAAGGAGATTATTTGAAGAAGCCTTTATTTCACTCATCCCTGGCTAGATTGGGAATAATGAGCTATTAATCTAGGTGCCAATTTATACTTTGCAAATTGAAGAAAAGATGAACATATCATTAAATTGTACTAATTTATAACTTTCAAGCTATTTGATCTGTTACCTTTTCATTATTCCTGTGCAGGGGGCAATGCAAAACTGATTGTGATTATGGTAGGGATGTGTCTCTCTTTTTTGAAACACACCTAAAAGCTTTGGGAATCCAAGCTTTCTAAACTATTTGAGACTTTCTTTCCATGAATCTTATTAATTAAGAATAAGTAGCAATTTAATTATATTTGCAAAAAATTGATTCATGGTGAAAATTTTGTACAGTATTTCAGTTGTATTCCTTTTTCCGAATATTTCTTTAAATCACTTGATAAAAAGGGCAGAATTGAATTTTCACTAAATGATAATTTCTTCTGAAAAAGTAAGGCACTGTAAAGTGGATCCTAAAAAGAATTCTAGCTGTGACATGGAAAATGTAAGGGACTTTTTAAGAAAGCTACAGAATATTGATGAAGAGTATAAACTGACATAAAGATGCCCATGTGATCTTAATCTATCCAGTTTCCAGATAAACACATGTAAACAGGAAATATAGCTTTTACATCTTTATTGCAAATAATTCACTTGCTGCACAAAATACGGAACTACTCTTATTTTTATTTTTTACTGCAGCTATATGCAAAGAATATACAACTTACATGCATTGATGCTGGTGTTATTTATGTAGTGTAAATAAATTTGTGGTATTAATATTTGGGAACTTTGCTACTTGTCTCTAAAGTTGCTATATAATTTTTAACAACACACTTCTATCTCCACTGTTTGGCTTTCATTAGTCTTTGACTTTTATTTCCCAGAATGCTTCCACCAACCCAGTGGCTGCCACGTTATCTGCTGCATCTGGAGATCTTGATCTGTTTACTGAACAAACAAAATTAGAAGAGTCAGCAAAAAAACCACTCTCCAAGGATTCCATCTTGTCCCTATATGGCACAGGCACTCTTCCCCAGCAGAATGTCCCAGGTGATTACTTGTCTGATCTACTTCCAGTGTGCATTGTTTAAAAGATTACTAACAAAACTTGTGGTTAGGTCTTCTTCCTAGAAAAAGGGATGCTCCTGTAGAAGTGAGTCTGGATTTACATTTTAAAAGTTATTACAAGACACCCAATTAAAACAAATGCCCAGTCTTGAATATGTATTTGTGTGTGTTTAAAGCAACTGAACCTTGTATTGCTGAGCATTAAGTGCTCAGTAGCACAGGGAGATGAGGTATTTCATTGTCCTCAACTTTAGTCCCTTTTGCTTAGTGCTGCCTTCTTTTCATGTAGAGCTTAATTCAGAGACATGCTTAATAGAAATTATAGCCTCCCATCTGGGAAGACTTCTCCAATGAATAGATACTGATTAAATTTCCTCTAAACTAGTACATTAAAATCAGCCGTTGTGGTGCAGTGGTTAGAATGAGTACTGCAGGTTACTTCTGCTACCTGCTGGCTGCCTGCAATTTGGCAGTTCAAATCTCACCAGGCTCAAGGTTGATTCAGCCTCCCATCCTTCCGAGGTGGGTAAAATAAGATCCAGATTGTTGTGGGCAATATGCTGACTCTTTAAACTTTACAGGGCTGTAAAGCACTGTAAAGCAGTATATAAGTCTAAGTGCTATTACTATTAAAATAACATTGCTGGTCATTATTGTTGTATTGCTTCTGCAATATTAAAATACTACAATACTGTTGCATTATATTACTATTACTATAATAATGTCCACTAGTATAGTTCTGCCATTTAAAAAAGTGTTTCTGGGATTAAATTCAGGATGTCCTGAATCAGACGTAATATATTGCTACTGTGGATGAAGGGTTGGAGAAGAAAAGAGATTTATATAGAAAAAAAAGAATGTTAAGTAAGCAGCAAACTGTGCATGATAAAAGAACTATGGGAGTGTGTAAAATATTCAGAAACAGAGATGAGCATTGAACCCTAAAGTCAGCTACAACTAGCAGAGTAAAACCTGCAGAGACTCCTTTATCTTTACCTTTTATTCTGAAACAAAAGGTGATTAACAAATAGACAGCTTAACAACAAATAAATGTCAATCAAGAAAATAAAGGAATTAAGAGAGATGACATGACTCTTGAAATAAAAGCTTCTGCTTGTAAAGTAAAATTGATTTAACAAGCTGCTGTTTGTGGGACTTCCTGGTGTAGCAGAAAAAAATCTACATCCAGACATTTCCCTGAAATAACAGATTAAATCTTGTTGTATTAACAGTTCACTTAAATGTACACTATTTGTATGAGCTCCCATTCATTTGTGTAGTAATGCAAATTACATCATTATACAAATGATGCAAATTAACATGAGTTACATGGAGGATTTGGATCTAACAGGCATTTGAGACCCAGGATTAAAGGGACGCTAAATAGTATCAAAGTTACAGAAAAGCAATTTAGGGTAACTTTACAATTGAAGTGAGCAATCTTTGTTCTTTTGGTTTGGTTTAGATCAAGGTTGGGGGGTCTCCAACCTTGGCAACTTTAAGACCTGTGGACTTCAACTCCCAAAATTCCTCAGCCAGCTTTGCTGAACCACACACAATGATATGCCAGTGGGTGGAGGCAAGGAGGATAGAGCTAAACAGAAGTGGGGCTGCCCTGTTTTTTTTTTCCTGATAAGTTCTTTTCTCACTTATTACTGTAGATAGAAATCTTCTGCTTTTCCCAGAACTACTGACTGAATTCTTCCCCCCAAAAAAGTTGAAGTTTGATTAAGAATTAAAATTAAACTAAGATTTTCAATCACTGCTTTAGAAAAACCATAGGTAATTAAATAGTCCACCATTAAGGTGTTTGAGGGAAGTTGTTTCTTAAAATTCATAAATTGCCCAGTCATTTCTATCTCATCTGGTATTAAGATGAAGCTAACCTGCTAAAGGACAGAAATGGAGGTGATTGTCCATTGGTTTTACTATTCATTCCCCTCTGTCTTGGCTTGAGAAAAATGTAGTTGCAAGGCCCTTTGCTATGCACAGTTTCATTATCCCTGGTTTCCCAGATCTGTGCTTGGTAAATAAGATGATACCTCATTATCCATAGTCAAGGGCTCATGTGCCAGCAGTTTTGCATGTAAAGTAATAGAAAAAATATATAGTTTTTTCCCCCAAGAACTCTGGGTTTGTTAGACTAGAAGAGAAGTCCTACAAATTATAAAGCCACACACAGCCCAGCCACATTATAGAGCTAACTTTATATCCTGAGAGAATGAGCAAAGGATCAAAGGAAATATGAAAGCTGGGCCAGAACAAGAGGAAAATTGGTTTTCTATCTGGTTAATGAATGCAAGATTTCCAAACTCACACCATACATCACCATACTCTTCCCTAATTGTTTATTAATAGTTTTTACAACCTTCCTCAATCTGAAAACTCTAGTCAACATGCATGGAAGATAAACATGGCTTTTTAAACTATCATATAATGAGTCACCTGGAGGCAAGTTTTACTCCCTAATGTTATTTAGATAGCCATGTTGGACAAATGTGAGCTTTGACTGGCATAAACTTCTTCTTTTCCTTTCCACTCCTTCCTCCCCAAATAGGAGTCTTCATGGGGGCCCAGCCGCTGACCTTTGCTGCCCAGCCCTCAGCTCATTTTCCAGCGTTTCCAGCCATGGGAGGCCCTGTACCAGTGCCACCAGCCCCCGCAATGATGGGAAACATGATGGCCCCACCGGTGCCTGTAATTGGACAGAATGTAGGCATGATGGTGGGCATGGGAATGCCAAACGGCTTTTCAGTCACTACACAAACTGCTGGTTTGGGACTCCCTCAAAGCATTGGTGGGCCCCAAGGAACAGTATTGGGACAGATACCTCAGCCACAGAAATACGGCATGCACCCGCAAACACAGCAAACTCCGTGGAACCTTTCACAGGTGAGTATGTGCCTTTGCTGTTAGTTTGGCAGAGAACATGGATGCCCAGAGAATTTAGGGGTAGGATTCAAATGTCAGTAATTGGGATTAATTAAATGAGGAAAAATTAACTGAAGCATTATATTAAAATAAGAAAATCAGCTATTTGAAAAATCTGATTTTTTTTCCTCCCTTCTAGTTGAGAAGTAGTAACCGTGTTACTACTTCTACTTTTTCTACTTTAGAAAACTACGTGCAGATCCATTCTTGCTTCTTCATTCACTGCCAGGCTCTCATTCCCAACCTGCTGGAAATACATCGTGCACTGTTTATTTCAAACAAATAAACAGTGCAGGATGCTGTTTTTAATCGGAACTCTCTTGAGCCCTTCAAAGCAGATGGCTGAAGAGTTTTGTTCCATTCTAGGAGCAGCCCCAGTTCTGATTGGCTGCAGTGCCTGGCCCACCTCCTCTCCCCAGCATCTGGTTGCTGCCCTGGGAAGCTGTTCCATCTTGGCCTAAGCACTTTTTTGTGTGTGGATGACCCACTGATTGTATTTAGGATGCATTTCATAAATACATTTTTTAAAAAAACTTTAGCTGTGAGAAATTAATGTTGTAAGCAAATACACCAGTGTCTATCTGCTAGTTAGCTATATCTGTATCTATCCTGTCTATTTATATCTATACCTATATCAGTCTATCTGTCTCTCTGTCTGTACCTATCATCCCGTCTTGTCTTGTCTGTCTGTCTATCCTGAAGTAATGGGCTTCAGTATAAAATTTGAATGTTTTGTTAACTGCATCTAACCAGTCTTGTGTGTGTGTTTCACAGATGAATCAGCAAATGGCTGGAATGACTCTGAATAGTTCCAATAATATGATGGGCTTTGGCCAACCGCCCAACACAGTGGCAGGATGGACTGGAAGTTCCTCAGGCCAAACCCTCAGTACACAACTCTGGAAGTGAAAAGGCAACAGAAGTTCCAATCAGAGACCTGACATTCCATGCCCAAATACATCTAGTTTCCCTGTTCTATCCATGTACACTACCCCTTCCTCCAATTTCAAACATTCATTTTAAAAGTAATCTTAACTGACCATGTTGTGGTCTGTACTGACTTCAATTCTGATGTAGTGAAAAGCAAGTTGAATACATTGGCAGCTTTTTTTCATTCCACAATATGTTTTGATTTTGCAAGTCTTATTTTTCAGAAGAGCTACGTGACCAACTGCATACTCAAAATTATTTTATCTTGTAGAGCAAATGTTTCCATATAAGGGAAATAGGTATCATGTTAGTGCTATCTCTAAAATGTAAACTCCACCCTGCAAATTACCCAGTAATCCTGTAGAAGGTACTGTATGAACCAAACATTACTTATATAAGAATGTACCTTGTATCATTGAAATATGCATTTCCTTGTGTGATAATGATTTTGTTTCATCATTCATTTCACTGTAATATAATAATGTGACGAACGGGGAAATGGCTCGCAAGAGAGAGAAACCTGGAAGGTCTTTGGGTTCCATCAATTTTCTTTCCACTGTTTGAGTTGCCTGTGTCAAAAGAAGCTGATCTGACCAACAAAGAATCTGTACAGAATTAATCAGCCGTGTACTGCACAGCAACTATACAGGGTAACTCAAATTATATATTTAATTTTGTCTTTGCAGTTGTATCCAGGTTTCTGCCAGTAAATTGTGTTTACATTTTATGGTGCCTCATATTGATAAGCGGTTGCTTCCCTGTATTAAAGAAATCCATAAACATTGTGTAATTATTTTATTCTATAAGAATTGTGTCTATTCTTTAAAAACAATGCTTTTTAAATTCAGGAATAAAGCCTGGAAACCACGGCGTAAAAGCTTCTCTTTTCTTTTTTAGACTAATAACTTCAGTGCATTACCACCTCTTCACTGAACATGTGTAAAGGAAAAGGGAACAGTTAGAAAATTAAAGCAGGACAGAGAAATGCATGCAAAGTAAATGAAGCCTAAATAGACACATCTTCAGCTATCTGCCAGTGGTCTTCCATTAGGCTGCCAAAGGCTGTAGTTGTACAATAGCAATTTGTACAGTCTGAATATGGTAAGCATGTCTGATGCATCCATTAATTATGGCATCTCCCATTTACGCCGACAGGTCACACTTCAATTCTGATATTGTCCAGGTGATACTTTGGCTCATTAGCTAGATTTACCTTTTCTGTTCTAGTATGCCATACGAGAACCTGGAAAAAGTTGAACAAAAAGCATTAGTTGGCATTGATTCTCCGCAAGTTGACTAGTGGGGACTAATGTCCATTGTGGAAATAACAAACACTGATACCTTTGTGCAGTTGCTGGCTTTGGGCTCCAGTTCCTCCATTGTGATAATCTGCCTCAGAAAGTCAGATTCCTGCATCCCAGGCTGTGAGCCGTGGCGCCTAAATACAGCTTTGGGGTTGGATAAAATCACCTGAAGGCTTACAGCAAACCCTTTGGAAATCAAATATTAAAGAATTAAAATCATTTCATAAGGAGTTGGACTAGAAGACCTCCCTTCCAACTCTTGTTATTCTGTAATTCTGTTAATGTTTATTACAGAGTACCTCTGGTTTTGTTAGCCCCTGTCTTTCAGTAAAAAGTTTCAAGGAATGCCTCTCTGTGCAGTCGCAACTTGCAACCCTTGAGACCTTAACCAAATTATACTTTTGAATGAGACACTAAAAAAAAGTATTAAATGATTGGAAAGTAATCTCATTCTATCTTAACTGACTTTAAACGCAAATCTAGTTTTCGTCTTGACTCTACCACTTTAGAAAAGTAGCCATTTGACTTCCATCCCCCAAAATAAAAAAATATTAGCCCATAGACCAAGTAATTTTGTGCAGTTCTAGAATAAAAATGGCATTTCATCCTTCACATTATTTCTGTTAAAGCTTTTAACTTAATTGTGGAGAGCATGGCAAACATTAGTACCATTTAAATGAACATATTTTGAAAGAACATTACATTTGAAACAGAGTAATCATATATGATGAGATCATTGACACTCAGCTACTGTTGGTTCTTAAGTTTGAAATTGGTGTGAAGCTGCTTTTAAAACACAGGCGTTAAACTTGTCACGTCATGTTGCCGTCACGTGATCTTTCATGACGTTTTTCCCATTCACGGAGCTGGTTGTGAGCTTGGTCTGCACGTGACTCATCCAGCCCATAGGCTGCCAGTTTGACACCCCTGTTTTAAAAGGTGCTTATCACAGCTAAAGACTACAATCTTTATAAGATACCATTGCTGTTAAAAGTCAGAAAGTTCTTAAAAGATACAAGAACAAAAATAGTGACTCCCTACATCTACCAGTATTTTTATTGTTGCATCCATTTTGTTAGCTGCAATGGAACCCATCTGTAAGGGTTAAGAATTAGAAACAACCTGAAATATAAAGGAGTAGTGTCATCTGAGTAACACACTGCACAATCCCTTGCACAACATCTCAGCATCATGTGGGGCTGCAAAATTTAGTAATGCACACCATCTTTTATAGATGTTTTTCACTAGTTCTTCTGAAGTAGCGTTTATTCTATTTCCAAATTAAGATGACAGGGAGAGCTTATGAAGGAAGAGAAGGAAGGTGATTGGACTGAAAGGAAGTAGAAAGAAAAACTATTTTCTTTTTATCATCTTCAAGGTATTATGGGACTCTTAGCATTCTGATTGAGTCTCCTATTCACTGCGCACAGAACTCTTTACAGCCATTATCAAGACAAATTGGTAATCTGCATTTTTTTCAAATAAAGCTGCTACTAGAATTAGGTATAGGGTAATGGCAGCCTGAAGGCAACCAGTTGGCTTTCAAAAACTTTAAAAAGAATTAAATATATCTTTAAGAATCGTATTACTTTTAAAAATAACAAGAATTAAAATTGGCTATTTAAGGAATAATGTAACTCTTCCCCATTAAGTCCTGAGTGAGAAGTTCGAGATGGCTTTTGGTTTCATTTTTGAACAACTTACCTAATATAGGAATGAATGTGTGAAATCTGAGCTACAATCTGCGACAATTTTTTTTGCACATAATATGCAGCTAATGAAAATTCTAGAGCTGTTGAAAAAAATAGCAGTGTTATAAACATCCTGAAACATGTCTACAGGAAATCATCTTCACAACTCTGCCAAGAGGGAAAAAATCCCCAGTCATTGAGCTCAATTTGAGGGTGTCTTCTTTTTAATAAGCCACAACTACCTACAGCTTCCAAAATGTACAAAATGGCTGTATTCAATGATGTTTAAGCAATATATTTACCTGGTTTTAGGGTAAGTAAGGTGTTATATAAAAACACCAACCTTGTACTCCATAACCTTGTTGTAGAAACTAACCTAGAAGTAATCAATGTTATCCTCAAACAACCTGGGACTTTTTGGAGCTAAACTTCATGCCTCGGCTATGTCATCAGAACAAGGTAGGAGTATGAATCTGTTCTTCCTACTTCCAAACACCAATATCAGCTTCCTTCATTGGGGCTCTTAAGGACTCAGGCTGGTAGTTGAATGGGCCATCAGTTATCAAGTGCCATTTGCGCACAGGATAAATCAGCTTACCAAGGGAGCAACTTGATCAGGGAAGTCATGCAAATCTAGCCCCTGAGGCATTTTTATGCAAGATTGATGAATATAACAGCCTATATTCAATTCGGTTCCAAGTATCCCATCTAAGAATTTTGACAGTCACCTCTAATGACTGAATGCAAGCTATAGACCTGATTCACACACTGTACTAATTAGGTCATAATGTGATTTGGTTAATTTTGGCATAGTATATTGCATAAATTCCGCCATTGTTTACAGAGTGTATTTTATAGCTTTGCACATTGCTTGTTTATTATGATTATTTATATCCTGTCTTTCAATGTAACAATCTTCCCAAAGCAGTTTACAAGCAATATAAACAATTTTAAATGAAGACAAATACAGTTATAGAATCCTTCCCATAGAATAATCTGTAGTAAGAGCCTGAAGAAAGGGAGAATATAAATTGGGGAAATTCAGCAAATTATGGTTTATTCAATCAATATGATTAAATGAACTGTAGCTTAGGGCATTGGACCATTTAAATTTGCTCAATATTATTCATAATTAAAAAGTACAGAAGCTGGTGCTGGAGTGAAGTAACTCTTAGTAATTCTCCCACTATTGTTATTTTAATTTGCTAAGCATTTTATAGAAAGTTTTTAATAAGCGAGATCATTTCACCAGCAACGCATGAATAAATTGCAAAGCAGGAAATATAAATCATTTGTCTGTATGGCCCCTTCCTCCATGCTCACCACTCTTCTAGCCACACTCCCATGAATCAAAATTCAAAACTTTATAGAGTTGTGCAAATATAGATCTGTGACTGCATCAAAAGCAATTCAGACCACTTGAAATGCCTTTAGCATACACAAGAGACTGACCAAGCATGAAGGCTAACTGATAGAACTATGTAGTCTGTGATACAGTTGAAGATTGACAATATTAATTTTTGAAGTGTTCTTGCTTTCCTGGCTATCAACTTCTCCCTTAAGCAAAGCATTTCAAGCTGTTCTCTGCCTACAAGTCACTCTTACCAGGTTTTCTGGCAAGTTGTGTAAAATTATTCATCTTTCTGATGAATTAGCAGTTTTTACACTTAAAAGTCACAGCAAGGGCCTCTTAGTTGATGGAATATTGGCAACAATATGTTGCTTTGCAAGGCAGTTTCTAGATTAGGGATCCCTTTTTAAAAAAACAAACAGCATCAGCACAGATAGAAAATTGGGTTTTGGTCGGGCTTTGCAGTGTGGTGGCCAAAATGTCTGATTCAACTCAATTCAGAATTGAATTGAGTAGGGAATTTGGTATATCATCTGGATATAAATGAACCTGGTAACCTTGGCTGTTCCTTCAGTTCTTTGCTAAAAACATTACATGATGGCTTTCATTGAACAAACCTGGGATGAGTGGTGATCCATTAAGAGGTCATTGAATGTTATGAGGGTGCTCCTAACAATAACAGACAGTTAAAGTTATTACAATAAAATCCATAGTTTATTAATCCCAGCATTTTCTACAAACTTCTGCTTGAACCTTTATCAGAGGCTGCTGATAAATAAACATTTCATAAAAGCTGAAGCTACCAGAATTCTAAGAGACTCTGCTCACCATAAGACCCAGGAGTTTGCAAGCTTGTACTTATTACTTCAATAACTAGAAATGTTAATATCTAGTCCGCCCGTTCTACCTTAATAGCTGAGATTCTGAAGAGATACTCACCTGCCATATCGATGGCGAAAGGCCTACCTGCCCGCCAACCAGTGTACCAGCCAACAACTTTGCCTTTTTCCACAATTGGGCGCTCGTAGCGTCGGCCCCCCACTAGCCCTACGGGCCATACAGAGACTTTGCTAGTGGTACGCATCTAAACAAAGAAACCAGAACATTTTTTTCAAAAACAGGTTCTTTACCATGGAAAGAATAGTCACAATTTTTAATGACAGGGCTCTAAGTATCGTCTTTCCTTATCTAATGCTTTCCAGATATATTCAAACTATGAAGTTTCCCAACTCTGCTTCAGGAAAATGTGGTATCTTCAAGCCTTTCTCTAAACCAATCTTTCTCAAGTTTAGCTACTTTTAAGATATAGCCGCCAGCTGACTGGGTAATTCTGAGTATTGAAATCCACACATATTTTTAAGTTGCCAAGATTCAGAGATGCTGTTCTAAACTTTAATTAGCACTATCAATAATTCTGGGCAAATGAGCAGCTGCAGTTAGTTGCAAATAGAAATAAAAGCTTTAGAGCAGGGGTGTCCAACCTCGCCAACTTTAAGACTTGTGGACTTCAACTCCCAAAATTCCCCAGCCAGTTATCTTAAAGCTGCCAAGGTTGGACACCTGTGCTTTAGACAGTAGCACCAACCTTTTGGGCCCCAGGCACCGGTTCCGAGGAGAGGTTTTTCCGTGGACTGGTGGGCATGGTTTCACATGTCTGCATCCCATGGATAGGGCTTTGCTTGATTGTGCGGCCTGTATCCTGGCATGCCATGGCCCGGTACTGGTCCATGGATTGGGGGTTGGGAAACCTTGCTTTAGAGGATGACTAGAGGAGGCAAGCAGTCAAGCACAAGACTTTGGCAGCTTGTTCTGAAGTGCTAAATTGATAAGATTTATTGCAGGCAATTTTTAGCATCATCAGATGTTTTTGGAAATCACATTTATGACTTAGAACTACAGAGGTAGAATTCAACTTTACTAAATTCAGGATGTGATATCTATTCTGAAAGGAATATCATAATGGTACAAACTTTTTCTAGATAGAATATCCCATTAAGGGTCATACTCCAAAATTTAGAGGATGAGTTTATAACAAAAACAATTTTTTTGTTCATTTCTATTTACATTTAACGATCGTAACAGCTAGTTTTCACCAGACTAGAAAGTGTGAGACCGAGAGTTCCAGTATCGCCTTAGGCATGAAACCAGCAGGTGACCTTGGGCCAGTCACTTTCTCTCAGCCTGAGGAAAGAGGCATGTGCAGGCCATTTCTGAAAAACCTTGCCAAGAAAACTGCAGTCTCTGACAATGGGACATAACTGAATGGAAGAAGAAAAATATAATATTCTATTTTTTTCATAGAATTAGGGGAGATCAATGGAAACTTTGATATTCACAAAATAATAAAACGTAATCATTGGTGTGAACCTTGGAGATCATGAAGTTTAATCCCTTTGCCAGTACAAGATTCATTTAAAAAAAAACATATCATTAAAGAATTATGCCAACAGTCCGTGCCTAGCTGTCTTCAAGAGGACTACATTTTTGTCATAACCTAGTGAGACATATGGAAGAGCACCAAGGAATATCCCAGAAGATAACAGCAAAACTTTCCAATAAAACTGTCAAGAAAATTACATGGATACAAAGTTGATTCAAAAAAGACATTTTTAAAGGTTAGTAGATAATTCTTTGCATTAATTATTTAAGATGTAAACACTATGCCTTGGAAGTATTACTGCCACTAAGGCATTATAAAACATTATGCTAGCCTCTTGTACTTAATAAAATGCAAGAATACAAGCATTTGGGTAAACCTCTCATGCATTATTTAACCTTCCTCAAAAACCAATTTGGTACAGAGCTTTAGAAACATAAAAAAATAGAGCACCATTAAAAAAAACCTGAATAATCAAAACCTGGTTTACTAACAAATTGAAAAGTATATTCTGCTTCAGCTGATTATATAAACCAAGATTAATGCTCTTAATGCTTGCTCAGCTTTCAATGTCCCAATGTACAGCCATTTTCTTCATTCATTGTGAACACAGACATTACATTTCTGCAGGCCTGTGTATAACAAATACATAGATTATAATTAACCTGTCTATTAAAATCTTGAACCAAAGAGCCATCTGCTCTTTTGCTTTTAAACAAAACACCTTTTTAAGACCCTCTGCTTGGCTTCTACTTTTTTCTACTATGCTGTATGATACTTTCTCCCAGGATTGAAAGCATGAATGATTCTTTTTCAGACGGAGCTCGACTCTTTCTGAAGGAAGACTCACATAAAAATGAACAAATGACAAGAAATTATTTTCAACAATTCAAGCAATTGTTTCCAATCCAACCTATGCTAATGTTTACTCACCTGCTGCTTTCACATCCCTTACTATAGGTGGTCCTTGACTTACAACCATTCTTAACAACGATTAAAAATTACAACACCCCTGGAAAAAGGTCTTATGACTGATCCTTGCATTTATGACCATTGTAACGTCCCCACTATCTTGTGATCAAAATTTGATTGCTTGACAACTGGCATGTATTTACAACAGTGGCAACATCCTCAGATCATGACTTTCCCAGGGGGCTTCTAAAAAGCAAAGTCAAAAAGGGGGGACGGACGGACCAGATTCACTTAATGACTGTGTCATTCACTTAGCAACTGCAGCAAAAAAGATCATTAAAAACAGGCATGGCTCAATAATGCATCCCTTAGCAATGGAAATTCCAGTTCCAATTGTGGTCATAAGTCAAGGACTACCAATATACTATAGAGTGATGCTACTCTTAATAGAAAATTCAGTATCAAGAGCACCATGACTTCACACACTGTAATGCCCAGTTCTGGCTCAGATGATTTGAAATTTAAGGATATATTTAACAAAATGCCCAAAGGTGTACAGTGTCTTTGTATCCATTATGGAATTCCTTCACAGCTTGCCTCCCACCTCAGCTTCCACTTGTACATACTAAACATAACTGCCAGACTTCGAACTGAAGATAAAGCAGGACAGCATGCATGATGGCCTTATTTTTCAGTCAAATGTCTTTTCTCTATATAAACAGTGATTGATGAGGGTGAAACATCTGTACCACAGCTCCAATCAGACTTGTAGCCACACAGTGCCTTAAGTCATTTAATGGCATCTTTATGCAGGAATTTGCAAGAATTTGTTAGATATGACCAGCTCATGTAACAAGACTTGTTTGTCTGGATAATTATGGGGATAGGGTATGGGGATTATTTGATACAAGATGACATGGCACATAACCATTAAAGTGTGTAAATCATACTTTGGCAAACCTTGTTTAATTCCAGGTCTGGTTAAAAAAAAAAAGCATGTCTTGTTTCACAAACCATTGTTAAAATAATCTATAGCTTGGCCCAAGGTGTAAATGCAGCTAGAACCTGCAAAAGCTATATTTCAAAGACTTCTTTTCAATTCAACCCTTGAGAAGATGAACACTGCAGTTGTTGCTGCCTTATGCATGGGTGTCCCTCAGTTTCTAGAGCAGGGGTGTGAAACTGGCGACCTGTGGGCCAGATGCATCATGCATAGGCCACGCCCATCCCAGCTCAGCGAATAGGGAAAAAGCCACCAAACATCATGTGACGGCAATGTGACTCATGCTCTAGGAGGTGAAGCAGCAGAAAAGATGTTTGATATCTGTGTTCTAGAGCAGGGGCCTCCAACCTTGGCAACTCTAAGACTTGTGGACTTCAACATCCAGCTTTGCTGGCTGAGGAACTCTGGGAGTTGAAGCCTACAAGTCTTAAAGTTGCCAAGGTTGAAGACCCCTGCGCTAGAGCATTTTTTATAATATTTGAAGGTATCCCAGCTCCAACAGTGGCTTTTCAGGAATGGGAGAGACTAAACACATCTAAGGTAGGTTGATCTGATCTGCAACAGTCCCTCCCCTGCACTCACCCAAACAAGTATCCATGGGGACAAGATCATCTCTAATAAATTCTGGCCCTTCACAAAACATTGTCCTCCAGGTTTCGTAAAGAGCTCTGGAGTGGTATCCTGTTTATACTCCTACCTGCATTTGACATGTAAAAGCTTGCCATTTCGGGGAGCTTGTGAGAGTTGGCTTAAGGAATCACAAGTACAGTGGCTATAAAGTATCTGTTAGGCTGCTCACAGTTCTCTAATAGAGCTATTGAGACCAGAGACCAGAGAGTGGTACTGCTTCTTAATCAGCTTGTGGGGGAGGAAAGGGGAGAGAACAGCAACCTGACAGTAGTGTCTTCTCTCCATTCTGACTCCAAAATATGAACTAGGCATCAAGGCCTTTTCTTATAAATTGCTGCCTGTCTTCTATGGGGCTTAACAAGTTTCTTAGAGCAAAACCTCAGATGAGGGAAGAACCAATTGCGCTTGCTGACTCTCTCTCTCTCTTTTTAAAGAATGGTTGTTGTTCCCTAAGAATGAAAGTGCAACATTATCCGCTGCAGAATTCTTGCATAAAGATAAGTGACAGTAAAGGTCAGATGGATTCTATTGTATCATCTATCACAACACCACCAATATTGCAGTTTTTGATGTATCACATTGCATGAATTATCTTAATTCATCCAGAAAAGTCAACCAATAAGGAGGAACTGGCGATCGCTATCTGGAATAAATAATTTTAAAGACATTTTCTAAGATTTCATATGTTTTAGTCAGTAAAATGCTAAGTATTTCAAATTAAAAAAAAAAGAATTAAAGCCTAGTGGCATTAGGCGTTTGACTTCCTTGGCAATCCATTCCAAAAGCAGGAAGAAAAATTTAAAATATGTGTAAAAACACCCTGTTTAATTTAAAACTCCAAAAATTACATTCTCAAAAAGATTTTGCTTGAAGGAAACAAATGAATGAATTGGGGGAAGGGAAGGGGGTTGCATAAATTAAGTAGGGAAATTCTGAAAGTTAAAATGATAATTTTGAGTCAAGTGCAAGTGAAGTTCTATAACCACAATTTATAACTTCTCAATTTTAAAATACAGGTAGTCCTCAAGACCACAATTGGGAACCAGGATTTATATTAACTAAGGTGGTTGTTAAGTGAGTTGTGTGCAACCTTTTTGCCACAGTTGTTAAGTGGATCATTTAGTTGTTTAGTGAATCCCTCAGTTATTAAGTGAATCGGGTCCCCTCGGCGACTTTTCTTATTGGATGCTGGCTGGGAAGCCGATATTCAGTAAGTTCTGACCAGTTCTGGAGAACTGGTAGCAGAAATTATGAGTAGTTTGGAGAACCTCTGACTGGCCCTGCCTCCATCTATTCTCTGCTTCCCGAGTCCCAGCTGATTGGCTGGGTCTTCTTTTGTTGCCCTGCACAGGAGAACGGAGCT
>JANHFN010002367.1:99256-109709 GCA_032468175.1 Toxicocalamus goodenoughensis | reverse complement strand
AATATGATTATAAATTTGTGTCTACAAAAAGGGGAAATCGGATCCAAGCTGCTTTCAGAAAAGAAAGATGTTTTTTTATATTTGTGTTGTGTGTCTTTGTAAAACCAATAAAAAATTTATTCAAAAAAAAAAAAAGAAACATCACAGTCTAGTTTGAATGTACACATATACACGGCAAAAAAAAAGAATCCTGTGAGTTTATAAGATGGATGGCATGAAGAACAAAGCTGTTACAGAATATAGTAGTTCTACTTCAATACCACTTCCCAGAGGGGAACAATTGATAGAGGCCATGAAGTGGGTGTGTGGGATTTCTAACAATGCTTCGAGCTCTAAGCACATAGCACTTATAAGCAGTATCTTGAATAACGGGAAGTGAGCTTCATATAAATAAATTTAATTTTTAAAGATTAATTTTTATAATCTTCTAAGATGTCCTTACCTTGAAATTATTTTAAAAAAGGAATTAAGCAACATCCAAGTCATACTGGACATCCCTATCTGACCATTTCTGCCACTAACATATTGCCTTCTCCCACAAATAGGGGAGAAAGGCAATGGCTTAGATTATGCACAATAATTTACCATTCACAATTACAGAAAATATTACCCTAACCAATATATATGGTTTATGGTTCACTCAAGCTGTAGACTGAAATTAAATTGGACACTAATATGATTTTTTTTTCCTTTGTGAGGCAGGAAGAGATACAAGTCCTGCTAACTTACCAGGTTCCAAGCCAAGTAAGCATCTCATACTATTCTATTCTGTCTAGTCAGGCAAAGAAGCCATGAAGAAATGAGAAAGAGCCCCAGCTGATAATTTTGCTTCTTACATCATGGGTGTCAAACTCGCCACATCACATTGCTGTGACATGATGTATTGCAATGTTTTTTTCCCTTTGCGGAGCTGTGATGGACGTGGCCTGTGCATGATGCATCCAGCTCATGGGTTGCCAGTTTGACACCCTTGTCTTATATGATTCCCATTCAAGCCTGAGCAATTCCCTCAAGTAGAGTCACTTGGACAGGCTTCACTTCATGATCTAGACGTCACCTGACTTCACCATTGATTAAATGAATGTTCTCATACCTTGCAAGTGCTGTATAAGTTTTAAAGGGGAAATGCAGTATTGTGTCAGTCATGGTCTGCGGAAGAGATGAAGGCAATATCATGGGGACTTGGCAAAAAAATATGTTACTTAGGAGGAAAGGGCTCTTTGGATGTCAGTCTTATATTTTATATATCTGTAGCACTTCAAAAATGTTTTTTTAAATTATTATGACAGCTGCACAACAATGTTAAGGTATTTCTAGATCAGAAACCACCACAGTTTAGAGATGTCCTGTTGAAATTTGAGGAAACTGAAATGAGATGTCTTAAAGACTTATGAAAAATATGGCAACTCAAAGAAAAACAGTAAAATAATGCAGCTGTTTGTTATCTAAGTAACATTACTTTTAGGTTTTTTTTTTTAAACACCCCCCCCCCCACTTTTCTTAAGAAGTTGAAAAAAAACCATACAAATCTTTCTAAAAAATAACTTTTCTACTGTCAACATCTATTGATGCAGTACCTTTAACAACTGAGGTACATAAAACAAAAATAAGTTTATTGCAGTTATAAATGTAATATTTCCAGGAACTTCAGATAGGTGAAGTATTAATCTCCCTCATCTCCAAAATATACAAAAAAAACCTCTACTACACCATACTGTTATATTACTTTGTTGGTTGTTATTGTTCTTGCTTATCACCTATTAACTTTTAAGATTCTACAAACTTAACCTTATAAAATCTTTCTAAAAATCACTTTTTAAAAGTCTTATAAAATAAAATATTTTTGCATGCATGTACACAGAAGATTAATTTATTTTATTTCAACCCTACTTTTGGATAGTACAAAGAATTCATGCAAATCCCAATCCATACTTTTGTATAATGGGTAAAAAAAAATTCAGCATTTTAATGCTGAAATTATATGTTGGACATTTTAAAAATTGTATGTGGACCAGTTCTTGAATGTACAGAGAAGGAGAATATGGAGAAGAATGGTTCTTTTCTATCCCTAAACAACTATAATGCTGATTGCCCTCTTACATAATTCTAAAAATTACCATCCCTGTCCTATTGTTTCTTTTATTTTTTATTTTTATTATATGTATCCATGTATTCATAATTATGTTTTTACTTATACCTATTATCTTGTAAGCAATTGACAAAAATAAATAAATAAATAAATTCTGTTAAAGTCCGGCTGGGCAGAGCAGGAAAGAGGTAGAACAAGGGAGAAGGAATTCAGAGGAAGACCCAGGCCCACCCTCTCTTCATCCTACGGCACGTAGGGAGGAACGGAGAAGAGAGCAATGTGGGTTGCGTGGCTTATGGGGGAGGAAAGGGCCCTGATTCCCTTCATTAGCTGCAGCTGGGAACACAGTGCATAAAAAAGGCAAGCTGCATACAGCAAGCTGTTGGGACAAACGTGACTTTATCTTGTATCGTCGTGGTTTATCTGCGTTCCTGGCATCTTTCCAAATGTGTGAGTTTTGCTGTGCTTTCAAGATTGAAATTCCTGCTCCTGCCCTGCCAAACAAATTACTTCAATTTGGTTTGTTTGGATTTTAAGTTACTGTTTGTGTGTACCTTGTTTTGAACTGAATTTTTACAGTCAAAGTGCCTGGGAGAGTTTTTCTCCAGCCCGAAGGTAATCTGGACATTGAGGGCAAAGTTGGAGATAATAAAGGGACTCTTATTGTTTATCTGACTGTGTTGCCTTTGTGCCACGCCCCAGGTCATCACAATACCCATCCCTGTAATGATTCTCTGGATGCCCACTTGGGCCAGGGACATCCGATTAGCAGGACAAGGTCTTTGCTCCTTTGTGGCCGTGAATCATTTTCTGAATAGGCAAGGTTAAAACTCCTCAAATCTGTACAGGTTGTCCTCTATTTACAACTGATCACCTAGCGACTGTTTGAAATTATGAGAGATCCTCCAGAAGCTACTTATGACAAGGTTTCAAAGTTGTGGCCATTGGAGTGCCCCTCTGGGTCTCTACGTTTATGACTTAGTGGTTTTGGCCCACTCCCAATTCTGCACTTACCCACCCAAGGGAGCCTAAAGGCAGGCAGCAGATGCTACTGGTGCATTGAAGGGCAGTCACTACTTGGAGGCCTTGGCCTACTTCCCATCCAGGAACTGTCTGCTCCTCGGTTAATTGTGAGGCAAAGCAACATCCAACTCACCTTTCTGATTTTTGCAGAACAATCCAGGCACACACAGTGCAACATGAGGCGTAGCTTTCTTACAGAAGCTGCCTCAGGGCAACCTTGTGCTATTTTGCAAGCAGGCAGTATTCTCATAGGTTTTTTAAGGAGGTTCCACAGACAAAGGCCTCCAAGCTGTAACCACCCTCCATATGCCAGTAGCCTCTGCTGCCCAGTTTTAGGTACCCTTGGGTGGCTGAGTGGCTGGGTTGAGAATAGGCCAAGGCCTATGAGAACCCCAAGGGGCAGAGAGCAGAGCACAGGGTACCTCAAAGATGGGGGGCTTGGGAGGGTCCAATGCAAGTGGGCTGTACTGCTGAGGCATGCTGTGCTCTACTTAAGAACCTGCACGTCCATTTAATGACCACATCAGGAAGAGCAGGGGCTGAGAATTATTAAGTAAGGCCTTCTTGCTTAATGACCATCACCGCTTGGGCAGGCTCCATTATGACCATAGGCCAAGGACTACCTGTATGTGAATGGAAAGAATAGAAAAATACGTTTCTTCTTCTCTAGGGGTGGGCAAACCTCTTTCTCTGTTTATACATCTGCATCCAGGGTTGAAATTTGGAAGGAAGCGTGCTCACACATGTGCATTATGTATACATGCACACAAACACAGGCACACAAATACTATACAATAAATAGGCTGTCTTTTGGCAAAACCTATTTTACCACTTACAGAGGATGGGACCTTGGGGAGTCCTACCTGGGCTTTGATCTTCTTTTGGGCTTATCTTCATTTACATATGAGCCCTGGTGGCCCAATGATTAGAATGCAGTACTGCAGAGCTAACACTGCTCACTCCAGCAGTTCGATTCCGAACGGCTCAAGGTTGACTCAGCCTTCCCTCCTTCTGAGGTAGGTAAAATGAGGATCCAGATTGTTGGGGGCAATAGTCTGACTCTGTAAATTGCTTAGAAAGGGCTGTGAATTGGTATATAAGTCTTAAGTGCTATTGCTATTTCAATCTGAAAATATTCGAACCAAACTGATTCAAATTGATTGATCTGACACAAACGCTATCTGGCTACTCCAAATTGAACCAGCTGAACTATGTATTTGAGCCTGTTCAGCTGTGTGCCCACCAGAGGTTTAGTGCCCTAGATGCAATCATTTTGAAGGGGAGAGATGGAAAGAGGAGTGAGGTATAACCCAGAGCCTGTGGACCAGAGATTTTCATGCTGCTACTGGGTTTGCTTCCTATAAGGAGTAAAGGGAGTGGGGGGAGGATGCTGGTAGCGACAGAAAGTCACACTTTCCTATGCATCCAGGCCATGGATGGGAATACTGGATATTTAAATACATTTCCATCTCAACAATTTTTATGCAGTGGAAAGCAGGAACATGGCTCTTTGGAGGATTGCTTTGATTACTTCACAATGCAGTAAATTACGCCTGCTGAATTGGGGAAGCTTTGCTGTTCCTTTGGCCAACCGGAAGCTCAACTGTCCTCCCTAAAGGCCTTCAGTATTGCCATTCCTGGGAGGGGGTAGGGGGGTAGGATGAGACCATATACAGCATTTCTCCTATTTCTGTTCACTACTTCTGCTGACTCTGCCCTTAGCAGAGAAAGCAGCTTTGAAGTATTTCTTTTGAAACGTGTAGGATGCATTGGTACAGGTAGACCGCAAATGAGCCCAAATTTTTTTTGGTCATCCAGTGAGACGTTTTTGTTAAATGGGCTTTGCCCCATTTCACAAGCTGCCTTGCCTCAGTTGTTAAGTTGAATCTGGCTTCCCCATTGACATTGTTTGTCGGAAGGTCACAAAAGAGGTGTCACATGACAAAGCGCTATGAACCAATTGCCAAGCATCTGAATTGTGATCACATGATCACAGGGATGCTGCAAAGGTTGTAACTTTTTCCAGTGCCAGCATAACTTGGAAAGGTCACAAAATGAACTGCTGTAAATCGAGGACTACCTGTAATGAAAAAAAGGCCAAAAACAACATGCACTCTGTCTTATTAGTAAAACCTAAACTTTCTGTATATTATATTATAAATGTATCTAAACTGTCAAAGAAAGTGATCACCCATGATAACCTGGGTGTCAGGGATCCGGTAGTTACCCCCATTTAAATCATGAGTCTCTAGCCGGATTTTCAAAGCTTAAAGAAGATTTATTAGGAGTAGCCACGCCGGTGCTGCCTGGGTATAGCTGACTCTGAGACACATCATTCATTGTCACCCTTGACCCTGGTTTCCCCCCCACCCCCTGGGTGTGTCATAATTCCCATTCTGCAATGGGACACATCCATAGCTTTAGTCACCTGGAAACTATCTATGAAAACATTTATGGAATGCAGTTTCAGTTTTTCAAGCTGCTACACTACTCCCCCCTCCCTTTCTGTTGGCAACCCTAAAAGACCAGAGAAATATTTTATGAGTTGACACTGGGTGGATTGTGGACAGGAGGAGAGTCGGACCAGGCTAGGACATCAGCAAACAACAGAGCAGTCAGATGATTGTAAAGTTAAAGCTCAAAAGAAGACAATAAAATGACATGTATGTTGTTACCAAGAAAACAACATGGACTTGCTGTTTTTCTTTTTTTTCCCCTATCTTTTGCTTTACTAAAGAACAGTAGGAATAGCGAAGGGACAACAAGATGAAGTTATCTGACATGTAAGCTCTTTCGGGCTAAGTTTATAATGCTTATGGAGTCCTTGGTTCTCTCTGAGCTCAATTGTTGGCTTCAGACAATTCATTATCCAACTAGATAACATCTTCAGTTATCTAGAACTGAAGATGTTAACCAGTCTGGTAACAAAACTTCTGCAAGCCAACAACCAAATTCAGAGAGTACCAAGGACTTCACGGTTGAGCCCTGAGCTACAGCTACTTACTCTCTTCTACTGAAACCATACATTGATTGAAATGCTGGATTGGGGAGGCAGTGTTATTAATCTTTCAGGTGGGATTGATTGAATAAATTAATAATAAAATATATATTCTTGGCTCTCCTCTTTATCGCTGTCTTTATCATCTCTGTGTCCATTTATGGCTCTGTTTCTCTCCTTCCGTCTCTATCTCCCATTGACTTCATAGGGATTACAATTCAACAAATTCTTAAATTATGCGAGAAAGGTTTCTGTGCGCTCCTGCTCACTTGCCCAGCTGCCATTGATTTTTGTGATGTAAATTAAAATCAGTAGTTTTTAAAACTGATAAGATGGGAGGCAGAGGGCAGGAGGCAGAACAAAGGGGCAGGATTGAAAACAGTTTTAATTTTGGAGACATGTGGAGTTGATCACACCCACTTCCTTTTTTGTCCTCTTCCTATCTTGCCTCTCACACATTTTGAGAGGCTTCCAACCCAAACAATGGTGCAGCTATGGACCATGCAGATAATTTGTGCATCGTGCAAAAAATTATCATTTTCAGCAAATTCATCCCAATATATTTCTACAAATCACCAGTTTAGAAGGGTCTGCCTTGCCTGAAATCACTCTTGCAATTATTTGTAAAGGAGGCAGCCCTCCCCTTGTACTCCATGAAGCTTATTGCTGAATAAACTTCTGTAGGATTACACTGTTTGCTCTACTCATTGTATCCCATTCATTGTTTCTGTGATAATGACAGGTTGTTTGGCCATCTCTTCCCAAATAGGCTGAAGTAGCCCCTAGCATTGTGACTCTTATTTCCAAGAATAAGGACTCTATTGGGACAACTGGATAAACCTTTCTATTTCTTAAAATTAAAAGAAAAACAAAGGCAGGATTCGGAGCAAAGAGGACTCTTTAAGCGAAGGATTAAAGGTGTATTGTCTGCAATAGTACATTATTGTAAAGTGCAAAGCAATCAATATACTTATAATAAACACATAGTTTTTGGTCTTTTCTTCAATATTATTAAATGTCCCTCAGTATATGGAGTGGTGTTTTCTGATTGCTTTTCTCAGCTCCAGACACCTTTTTTAAAGAAAAAAAGAAAAGAAAATGGCACCTTTTGGTTTTTAATAACATCCCTCTCTTGCCAAATGTCAAACTTCCAGGAATTCCCTAGTGTTTTTGGATTTAGCTTGGTCTGGGATGCTCACAGATTTCTAGTTGAAATTATGGTTGAGTTTTTCTTTGCATTGTGAGATTAAGGAGTTTCCATGATGTCTTCTGACTATTTGTTGGTGTTTATGGATGCACTCTGCTAGTCTTCTTCATGTCTGTCCTATATAGTGGCTGTTTCAGTCCTTAGACTGTATTTATTCATTCATTCATTCATTTATATCCCACGTTTATTATTTTCACAAATAATTCAAGGTGGCAAACATATCCTTCTTCTTCCTATTTTCCCTGTAAATAATGTCTGTTTTTTCTTCTTGGGCTTCAGAGTCTTTTGGTTTATGTAAGATGCTTTAGAGGGCTTTAGTTGGTTTGTTAGCTATGGTAATGGTCTGTTGGTTGTTTCAAAGATGTTTTTGACGTACAATATTATTCTTTTCCAAGCTTGTGTTGGTTGTGCTGTAGTGTATTGAGTTGTCAGGTATTTTTTGATAAAGTCACATGGGTATCCATTTTGTTGAAAGTTGTTGTATAGGCGGTTTGTTTGCTTTTGGGGGCATTCTGGATTGCTCCAGCACATATGTGCTTGTCTGAATAATGTTCTTACATAGCTCCTCTTGTGGGAAGTTGAATAGCTACATTAGTAGTAGAGCACTTTGTCCATGGAGTTTGGAAATCAATTTGATTCTGAACAGTATTCTTCTGTGTGGATCTATAACAGGATTTCCATTTCTCTGTTATGCTAGTTCAACCATGTACTAATAGCTGCCATTTTCCAACTAGCCGAGTGGACAACAATTGCTGCTGGCAAAAGAGATTCTAGCAGTATCCTCAATAGCAATTTATCATATCTTCTGGATTATCCAGTAATTGTAGTGGTGCTATAAAGACTGACCTCATTACTATTATTTTGGCATAACTGTAGCTGATAGAAAACACTACCCATCAATGTTTTGCAATTCTGTGCATGTGTTACTTTTGCAGTGGGAGGGGCCATTTCAATATCTCTATTTTTAATACATTAAGTTCTCCTTTGTAAACTAGATGGAGAGTAGTGATGTGCAAACATCCTGGGCATAAATTCTATGCACATAACAATGGTTTGGGATATACTGGCAAGAACTTTGGCAATGACACACAGCTGTAATAGCTACAAAGAGGCATGGAAAGGAAGATGCAGAGCCGATTGGGGAAGTAAGCTGGTTGGACATATTGTACTTGAAGCCATGTGAACTACCAGCAATGTCCTTGGCTACACAGATGGTACATCCAACCTATCTGGCTACTGCCTGAATTTCCCAGCACTTTTCATTTACTACCTCACCTTAGGTACTGTCATTGCATCATTCAAGGAGCTAGGAAGGTTGGAGGGTGAGGGGTTAGCTGAAGATGGGAAAAGAAAGGTTCTGATGACTGGCTGGCACACAAGACAAGTGCGGCCACCCTGGAAATAGTGAAGGACTGGCCCGCAGTGCCTCTGCCAGCAAAAACAAGCTCTGCTCCGAAGGAGCTACTAGCACAGCTAGCAAACCATCTGCATATATTTACTGAATCTGTGACATTATTCAGAAGTTATTTCATCAGGGCATTATTAATATCATTAATATTATCACTATTAAAACAATGTGTTTGTAGGGATGTTGCAAAACAAATGGCTGAGTGATGGGAAAGATTTAAAGTCTCCCTCATCCAAGTGCAGGGTTTTCTATTTGTCTGAACATTTTAACCCATGTACTTGGTTCACATACGCTAAATTAGGCACATCCAACTGGCAGCCCATGGGCCACATGGAGCACAGGATGGCAAGTAATGTGGCTCCATAAGACCATAAACTTTTAACGTGATTTTTCTACATGAACTATATTAAATATTGTATGTGTG
Source organism: Toxicocalamus goodenoughensis (assembly GCA_032468175.1). Lineage (NCBI taxonomy): Eukaryota > Metazoa > Chordata > Lepidosauria > Squamata > Elapidae > Toxicocalamus > Toxicocalamus goodenoughensis. The sequence goes on along the minus strand of JANHFN010002367.1, from coordinate 100,560 downwards.
GCCCAAGACAATTCCTCTTTGCTCAGTGTGGTCCATGCAGGCCAGAAGATTGGGCACTTATGTGCAGGGGTGGGATTCAAAAATCCCAGCAACCCATTTGCTGCCTGGTTGCTGGGTGGGTGTGGCCATGGTGAGCGTGGCCTACCAGAACTTCAGGGAGGGCCATTTTTCACCTTCCCAAGGGTCTGGAGGCCTCCCCCAGGCCTCTGGGAGGGCAAAAATTGCCTCTCCTCTGAAGGCCCACCAGGAGCTGGAAACAAGCCCATTTCCAGACCTCTGGAAGACCCATTTTCCCCCCTCCCAGAGCCTCCGCGTGGACCCTGCACTTACCTCATCGAAAATGAGCTGCGTGGAGACTCCGGGGAGGGGAGGGGTGAGTGGGACCAGCCAGTTGGGTGAAATACCAGTTTGGCGAACCAGATGAAAACTTAACATCTAGTTCACCCGAACCCATCTGAACCAGTAGAATCCTACCCCTGATCATGTGCTAAATCATGGTTTGCTTCAGAAGCAGCTGTTGATTCTGTTCATACAGTTCACCATAGTAAAACCAGATCAGCCACATTATGATTTAACACAGTGGTTCCCAAAGTGGGTGGTACTGCCCCCTGGGGGCGGTGGGATGCCTTAGGGGGGCACTGAGAGGCAGGGGGCCCGGCAGGGGGGCACTAAGTGGCAGCAGGGGGGCGCTGGAGGTGAGTGGCAGGGCACAATTCAGGGGTGAGAAAAAATCCTGCTGCCACCATGTTCGAGACAAGGCCCCGCAGGATCATCCCATTGACTTGCACGCTCTGGTGCAAGGAGCTCTGCCCCAAACGCAGCTTTGGGAAAGGAGAGCAAAGCCAGAGTGGCTTTGGTCTCCTTTTCAAACATCCCGCTGCCACCGCGTTCCACCGCGTTCCAGCCCCTTGCACCAGAGGCACCTGCCCAAGCAAGTCCGAACGGAGTGGTGCACGAAGTCAATGGGGTGAGCCTGAGAGAGGGAAAGAGAGAGGAAAGAGAGAGAGAGAGAGAGAAAGAGAGAAGGAAGAAGAGGAAAGGGGAAAGAAAAAGGGACAAAGAAAGAGGGGGATGGAAGGAAGGGACAGAAAGAAAAAGAAATAAAGGAGGGAGGGAGGGAGGAGAAAGATATCTATTCTAATCCAATCACCTGCTCCAGCAGGGTTAGAAGGGAGTGTGTGTGTGTGTGTGTGTGTGTGTGTGTGTGTGTTCTCCTTGTAATTTACCAATACATTTTGGTTTTGCTTTCTTCAGAATTGGCACTGTAATACATGGGGGGAAAGTATTTTTTTAGGGTGGAGATC
>JANHFN010002367.1:51915-68920 GCA_032468175.1 Toxicocalamus goodenoughensis | reverse complement strand
GCCTCTACGGGGCAGCCTCAGCCCCAAAATCTTTCAATCTGGGGCACTCCAGCGAAGAGCCCAGACGGGAATTGCGGTGCCCCGCAAAAAACCCATCTGGCAGCAAAGCTGAGACCGGAACTTGTCCCTTTCTGTAGGCTACTCTTTGTAATCTTCATAACTACAAAGCTCAAGTTCATTTTTCTCTTATGTCAGCAAAAAAATCCATAAAGGGTTTCCAAGTCACTGATAAATAATCCTTGTGATTTATAAATGCTGTTTTATGGCTTCATTCAAAAATTCTTCAGCCTGGACGACTTGCAGATTTATATGCTTTCAGTATCCAGATTTCTCTAACCAGGACAACCACTGCCAAGAATTATTGGAATTGAAATCTATATAGCTGAAGAACACTTAGGTTGACGAAAGCTAGTTAAAAAGATATTGGAATCCAGCTGTTATAGTTTATTCAAAAAACCCATGAATTTATGCAATGGTTGAACCCAGATAGGTAAAATATTCCTCTGTTCTTTACAAAGCTGCGTTTATTGTTGAATTTTTCCTTTTATCTTTAGAGAAGTTATTAGATGTTTTCTGAAATTGCTAGAAGGGTTTTAAAATAATTTTATCCTTTTTATATGAACAGTAGCAAAATGACAATATAAACCATTATTATTTATTTTACAAGTAAATTATTAATGTGACAATAAGCCTTTCCAAGGATGTGCTTAAAACAAGCATTGGGCTTGTTAAATACCATAGGATATCTACATTTTGCAAATAGTAATTTGAATTTAATACACTTATTGATGGATTGCCTAGATGATAATCATTATAATCTGTAAATAGAAATAGCATGCTTTTCCTAATTTGTCCTACTGATTTTCATAGGACAATATTGAAGTAAAACAATAATAGCTACATTTTCTTTACAGAGAATTGTGTTTGATGGAATATCTCAAATGCAGGAGAACTACCGGTATTCAGTTCACAGAATTCAAGGTACCCTCTGGCTTTAAAAATCTACTGTGGTTTTACATTCAAAGATGTTTATGTTTGATTCATTGTATAAATAAGGAGAAGCATCCCTTCCAGCAAGTGAAGATGAATCATCGGTTTAAACTAAACAATCTGTAAACATGTTAAAAGCAGTCTTTCTAAAGAGGTTATGTTCTATAGTGATGGTTTTCTAAATTACTAGTTTTAATTTATGCCAAGTAATTTGATTCTGAACTTTAGTACACAAGATTCATAGGACTTGGAAAGAATATTCACACTGCAGAGAAGAAGAAAATAGGAAAAAAATTCTGCCTAACATCATTTCAGGTTATGGATTTAGAAGGTGAATCCTTTTCATTCATTTCTGTCAGATATCTTGTCCCTCATCAGGGCACTTGTCTAAGGAAGCTGTACTAAATTTCCCTTCCATGTAGTTTTCTGATTTAAAGTCTTCAGTATATGCAGAAACCCATCTGAAATGACTACCGTAAAGAATATAAATATGCACTTAAACATTCCTGGAACAGAGATAAATCAGGACTAAATGAAAGGCAGAGTCACCTTCTTTAACTTTCTTTAAATGTTTTATAAGCAGTATTGTATTATAGCCTTGTCCTTAAGACAGAGTTCATTTCCCAGGTGTGCTGGTACCAACCTATAAAATATTTTACGCTAGCAATTATTGTGTGTCTGAAAGATTTTTCCCAAGTCTTACCAATTTTTGAGACCCAGAATCCTTGTCTGTTGAGGAAACAACCATTCAAATTTGGGATATTGTGCCCAGAGAGGGACACTTAATTTATTCCTCAAAGCCCATTATTGTTTGATGTTAATCTTCATGCTGTAATTCAGCACCCTAATCAACAGTAACTTTTTCAGCAGCAATTGATTGATTATCATTTTGCAAAGCCTTTGAAAGGACTGTTAACAACACACCATTTAGACTACTGGTGAAATGAACCAGCTGTGCCTGCACATCTGCACTGACAGTCAGGGAAATTGTTGAACAAAACTGTAAGGAGACCCCAGAGGATCCAGCTGCTTTAATGTTTAAAGAGGGATGCTTGTCTGGTGCCAGCAAAAATGTCAAAGTTCCTCTTTTGAATACAGTTTGCAGTTCTGATGTCTATGTGATTTCAGCTGTTTTTATTGTATGTTACTCTAAAAATCGATTCTGTAGAGCTACTGATGAAAGGAAATATTACAGGAGTGTGATGTGTGGCATAAAACAATCCAAGCCAGGATATCCTAGGGTAAACATCGCCAGGGTGTGTTGTTGGGAAAATTCCCATTTAATTAGAACCAAAGCTATTGAAGGCAGTTGTAACAAAGTCTGGCTTATTAGCAGGCACAGCTACAGTGATTATTAGGCTCCGCTTAAGTGCCCATGCCAAATATTCATTTATTCTTTTACTTATTAATTAAAATTAGAAGCTGCCAGTTTCCCGATGACTCTGGGCAGTCTACAGTCTTAAAAGTTAAAAAAAACATAAAAGAGAAAGAGAAGAAAGAACCATATACAACCCAAATAACAACAACATTAATTGGAAGCAATTAATGAATTCGACACCTACCCTACCCCAAGGCCAGAGAAAACAGCCAGTTCTTAAAAGACTTGTAATGGTATTTGGGAATGACCTTGGGAAGTGGGTGGGAAGAGATGCTGCCTGAGGAACAATCAAATAAGAGAGGGCATGCCCCATAGCTACACAATGGGCAAAGAAAGAAACTCAGCAAGGAATCTCCCTAAATTAGTCTGTAAAAGATGGCAGGAGATTTGTACTATCACACTTGAAAGATTCTGTTCACATAGCCTTACAATACAGTAGAATTAGCTCATCTGGTTGTGTTTCTGGAGTATTTGGGAAGGTTAACAAAAGGCTGACTTTTGGAATATCATCAGGGTTAATGCTGTACAGATTTTGGAGTGGGGTGAGGGTGATCCAGAGGGCAGGTACAATGACGGAGAAGTCATACTTCCTAGATTCTGATGGGTGGCACACTTTAATCAAAGGGACTTGGAGCGTAACCACTCTGCCTAATCGTATTGGATGGGCAAGCATTATGGGACAAAGGTGGCCCTCAAATAACCATGCCCTGTGCACGAAAGGGCTGAAAGTAGGTTTTTCATATCTTAGCCATTTAAAAAATGCTTGTTTCCTGCCCATAAATTGCCCCATACCTTTTATTATCCCAACCTCTAATGTGCCATGTAGCACTTAGATTTGTATGACTAAGGTCTATTTGAAAGTCTTCTCTGTTTTATTATTGGCACATACCTGTCTGAAATAAAAATAACCTCGTTAAAACTGACACTTACTGTACATCATCTTATCGCTGTGTTTCAGAAATAGGAACATAGTATCTGGGTAAAACTGCATTCTAACAGTAGCCAGACTCAACCAATTGCAGAGAAGCTCAAGCTAGCTCTTAATCTTCAGCCAAGTTATTTGGTAATTGATTTAACTTACTTTGTCCATGCTTCCAGCTAGCTGAAAGTGGAAATGGCTACATTTGGCTGTTTTTGAATTTCAAAATGAATAACCAGATAAGCAGAAAATTGGAAAAGAAAAGAAGGAAGAATGCCAATGCAGAACTTAAGGAAAGGATATTTCAAAATTGCTAAGGAATGATTTATTAGCCCATTGCATTTCAAGTCTTGGCATTCTTTCAGGGCAACAACTGTTTGATTTCATTCATTTTGAATGGTTGTCTTATGGAGAAACAACTCCTGGAATGCCTGTTTTGGGCAGGATCTTGATTTCAACACTGATTGTTAAATCATCAGGACATTTATTTCACTTCTATTGTTGTCTGTATTGTGTTTTGGCGCGTAGTCGTTAAAGTGTTGGTTACAGTAGAAAGGAGATTCAGGTTTAAAACCCCATCAGCTTCCATGGAAGCTCATTAGATAGCAAGTTCCCTCTTTCAGCCCAGTCTTTCTCACAAGATTGTTGCAATGGGGAAAAAAATAGGAAGTAGAAGTGTTCTGTAATGTAAGTCCCTGTAATAATTGTGGGATATAAAGCTAGCTGATAAATACCTTGTGTGATGGATGTGGTTTTGTTTATCATGAATCAGCATTGCTTCCTTTTGTGAGTTGCATTTTTGTTAGTCCTCCTGTTGCTACTCCTGTTGTTAGTCAAGAGTAGATAATACTGACAAGATGGACCATTCTTCCAGAAAACAAATTCATATCTAGTGGTCCTTATCCATGCATCATGGTTGAAACATGCTGTACTATATATGTAATGTATATTCAGACATTATTATATAATCTCAGGTGTTTGTCTGCCAAAGTAGAAATGTATCCAAACTGCATGGAACCCTGAATTATGTAACTCCAGTGTCAGATTAGAAATTCTTTAAATCACTATTTTTTTAGGCAAAGGTATACCCAAATCTGTCTGGTTGTCATGAAGTTATGGGAAGGTTTATCAAGTACCCAAGAAGGAAATGTTAGGAATGTATTTCAAACTTCCACAATAGCCAAATCTACTTCAAAGCTTTTAGGACAATACATTCAGCTTTACACAGTTTGCATAAGGGACAACATACTTGACTTTAGCTACTTAAAATAAAATTACTCCCATATAAACTTTTATTAGAATCAGGCATGTAGGGCGGCATATATAAAGCATTTTTAGAAGGTATGCTCAGAATCCATTCATGTTACAGGAAGACCTTTTGTCAGGTATTCATTTATTCATATATGATTATTATTGAATTGCTGATAATCCACAGAAATGGGGTACAGGTGGTTTTTGGAACAATATTTCTGTTGCTAAGCAAGGCAGTTAAGTGAGTCATACCGAATTTTATGTCCTTTTTTTTGCCATGGCTATTATGCAAAATATTGCAGTTGTTAAGTGAATTATGTGATTGTTAAGCGAATCCAGCTCCCTCTCCCCCCCGACTTTGCTTATCAGAAGCTGACTGGGAAGGTTGCAAATGGTGATCACATGTCTCCAGGACACTGCAACCATTGTAAATACATGCTGGTTTCCAAGTCTGAATTTTGATCATGTGACTGTGGGAATGCTGATGGTTGTAAGTGCAAGGATCAGTTATAAGTTATTTTTTTAATATTGTCCTAAATTTGAATGGTCACTAAACAAATGGTTGCAAGTAAAGGACTATACCCCTAGAAACTGAGAGACTGCAAGTTCTAGTGCCATCCTAGGCACAAAGCCAATTGAGTGACCTTGGGCCATTCACAGTTCGATTCTGAATGGCTCAAAGTTGACTCAACCTTCCATCCTTCTGAGGTCGGTAAAATGAGGACCCAGATTGTTGGGAGCAATATGTTGACCGTTGAGAGAGAGCTGAAAAGCACTATGAAGCGGTATATAAGTCTAGGTGCTATTGCTTATCTTATTAAGTTGCTTCAACAGGACCTCTCTGTCATAAATTTAAGATGTTTTAAGCTTGTTTAAATGTTCATAAGATAACTGTAATTCCATCATATAAAAATGATTTTGGCTTCCGTTATGTTGTAAACCTATTTCTCTATCTAGTTTAGATGACAAACATAATGACAGCTGCAGTAATTCAGTCCTGACTCTTTCTTTGTTGGTACATAATGACACTAGATGGAGGCCAACATCTGGCAAGATTTATGTGTGAATGGTGGAAAATGGTGCCCTGTGAAGATCTACAGATACATCAGATTCGTGTACTATAAAAGGCAGATTAGCCTTGACTGATAGACAGAAGCTGAGTATATATTTAAAAATGAATATGGAACACTGATGGAAAGCATAGGTTTCTCTTATTTCAGCTTTGATATTAAGGGTTTGCTTTTATGGGTGGAATCTGGTATGGAAAATATAAACACCTCTACATACTATAGTAGCTGCTTGAATGATGAAGTAACATCTAATTTGCTCGTGTGATTCTTTTGTAACAGAAAGAATAAAATGTCACATTGATTAGCATATAATGGTAAAATAGCTGATGGTTGAAAATCAAAACCCATCCCTTCTTCATGCTTTGCTCTTAACTGCTTAAGTTAGGATGAAGTTTTGCTTTTTAAGGAAAAACTGGGAGATCCCTCTGTGGATGGCCTTGAGATATAAGAGGAAAGCCAGGATATAAATGTAATAAATCAATAAACATCCAGTTCTTATGCCCGATTAAATGAAACCCTTTGGCTTGTAATTTGGTTTGAGTTGAAATATTAAGCAGCTGATATAAGATTCAATTCCTACTTACCCTGTCAGCCTGTTCATTAATTAACTTCCTAGGAGACCATTCTTGACATGAAAATGGCAACATGTTTTATTCCTTTGCCAATTCTTTTTTAAAAAAATAAAGTAGATACTTGCTGATATATATGAAATGAGATGCACTTGGCTCATCATGCGTTCATTCTGGGTGGAGGCCAGTTGGGTTGGAGGTAATAAATGCCGTCTCTAATCAAGATTGGACATTTTTATCCACCAAATATATGTTTCTTTATATGAAATGAGATGAGGCACTTTAGTTCATCCCATGCACTCAAAAGCAAATTGTGGGACTTTACTGGAATTGTGCTTCTTATTAGAGCTGGTTTAATTTCACTGTTCCATTGTGCATAAAGATAGTTCACATTTCAATTTAGTTCTAATGTGCATTAGAACTTTAAACAGAGATTGAATAGTCTTTAATCCCAAGGAAGTCTCTACGCACCCTGAACTTCTTGTTTTGTGGCCTTGTAGTTCCCTTTGATAATAACCTGAAAATTTAAGATACAGTTTCATGCCATGAAGTGGGAAACAAAACCCTCCTCTTCTTCTGTTGCATGTTCATCCAGCTAATGAAAACATCTTATCAACCTTGAGTGATTGGATTGATCTTGATCTTTATGTGTGTCTTTTTACAGTGAATAAATGTAGTTTGTCTTAACTTGGCTCTTCGTTACTTTGCCTAAAGTAAAATCTTCTCTGAATCAAGCTTGAGTCCCAGTATTTTCATGGATTAATGCATTGGCAGCAGTAGTCCCAAAGGTGCTTTTTAAAAGGCAACTTCTTTCCCTTGGGGAAGAATAAGACATTTTGCTTCTCATCCAAGAAGCTTCATTGTGGATGGTGTGAGGGGGGTCAGTTCATCCAGAACTGATGAAGCTTCTTGGATGAGAAGTGAAATGCCTTCTTCCTCAGGGGGAAAAACATAGTCCAGCTGCCTTTTGAAAAAGCACCTTTGAGACAACCATATCCTGGATGACTCAGAATCTTCATAGACATTAGCAACAATACAAAAATGCTTTATCTGGAATTATTTGTAACTTCACAGACTTGTATTCTCTCCTTGTTTCCCATTCAGGTATTGACGAGGCCCAATCTGAGTGCAACCACGGATGGTTTGCCTACCTACCTCCAGGCTGAATCCCACTTTCTGCCATTAAACATCTTCCAGCATTTAGTGACCCCATTGACATTTCTTGCTAAGAAATAGAAATAGAATAACAGAGTTGGAAGGGACCTTGGAGGTCTTCTAGTCCAACCCCCTGCTTAGGCAGGAAACCCTACATCACTTCAGACAAACGGTTGTCCAAACTCTTCTTAAAAACCTCCAGTGTGGGAGCATTCACAACTTCTAGAGGCAAGTTGTTCCACTGATTAATTGTTCTAACTGTCAAGAAATTTCTCCTTAGTTCTAGGTTGCTTCTCCCCTTGATTAGTTTTCACCCGTTGCTTCTTGTCCTGATTGGTGTGCCAGCCATCTCATCTAAAGGCAACATAACCTTCTTTTTTGGGTAATAGTTTGAGACCTTGTGAGAAGAAGAAACTCATGAGCAATTATAAAAGAGAGCTAAGAAACAATAAAAATATTTCCCTACTGGGAATAAAAAAATATTGGGGGGCTGGATGGATGAAGGAAATGAATCAAATTTTACCGAATCTCCAAGGAAATCTCATTTTGTATTATAACACAAAGACTTGGAAAGGCTTCAGGCTAAACTTGATTTAAAAAAAGTATTATGTATTCATTTCTGTGGAACCAGATGGCAGTTGTCCATAAATCCATAACTATGAAAAAACTATACTTTAAAATATCTTCACCTTTGATTTCTTGTGTATTTCTCCAGAAAGGGAGATGGTGTTTTTCTTCTTTTTTTTTTATAAAGACATACAGGAAATAATTTAGACCTTGATAAAAAATGTTTGTCACGAAAATATTTTGCAATTTGGGAAAGAAGTCAGGGTTATCTCATGCCACCCGTCCTCCCTATTCTGTCAGAGACGACAGAGGAATTACGATGTAAATCCCAGGATTAGAAAAAGTGTAACATTGAAATTTACGTGGAAGCTATTCCAGTTAGTTATCTTGAAAAGACAGCTTGTGTAGTTCAGTGGGTCCTGCAGAATAGTTATTTTCATAAGCCTTGAGGTTGATACAGTTAAGCCTATGCTCTGTGCACTTGCCTTTGTAATCTGCTGATGCTATTTAAGCATGTTCAAATTTACGGAGGATTTTTCATTAGAGAGAGAGAGAGAGAGAGAGAGAGAGAGAGAGAGAGAGAGAGAGAGAGAGAGGTGAGCATGTAAAGATCGAAAGAAACGTTGCAGTGGTTTAAAAACTCCAGACAGTAACAGAACCTTTATGAACTCGCTCGAATAATAGATTTTGCAACGTTTCGGGATAGCTTTCAGTGTTCTCGACTGGATTAACATTTGGACTAATTCTTCAGACAAGAAGGTCCCTTTTAATTTCCAGATTTCCACCCCCACCTAAGCAGTGCCAGAAAAGAAAAAGCAGGAACTTCAATCTCATTAAGTGAAAACCGATCTTTTTGCTGTGGTGGGTTACAGCCTACAGAGAGCTATGAAATAAGATCAGTTGTACTGAGATGGCGCAGCAAAATCGGTGTCTCCAAGGGGATCAGAGAACAAAAGCTCAATTATATGTATTTTTTTTCATAACAGCCAGCCACAGATAAGAAGTTGCAACGAACAGCTAGGGTTTAAAATGTGGCTTTCTAATGCAGCTTCAGTTTGGGGATTTTCTCCTTTTAAACATGTTTTTTTTAATTATTTTAAATAGGCATTTATTGACTCAAATATAAACAAGGTAGGAATTTGATGTTCCAGTTGCACATAAACACAGCCATAGGAAAAAAATGAAACAGAAGCAGATAACAAGAAGGAGCAGAGGCAGGAGAGGCAACTGTTACCCAGGTAACCTCTGAATCAGAACCAATTTAAAAAGCAGCCTTCAAATTACAAGCTCCATCCTTCTCAGCAGGGATGCAGGCAATCCAGGTTTTCATGGCCTTGTAATTCCTACATGGTCTCACGGGAGAGAGAGAGAGACAAAGAGAAATGAATTTGCTTGCAACAAACCTGATTGGACTTTGTTTGAAGCTTAGTTGGTTGCACAGTCTGAGCCAATCATGGCTTATTCCAGAAATCATACTTAATAAAGTATGGTTTAGCACATATGAGGGTACCAACAGAAAATAATATTTGCAGCTCAGGGATAAACTGTGGGATCCTAGGTGCTCTCTGAGCTTGTGGGTTTTCCTGCAGATGTTTCAATGCCCAATTAGGTAACACATTCAGTGATAAACACTGAAGCACTGAAGATGTTATCTAGTAGGGTAATGAGATGCCTGCAAGAAAACAACCAAGGACTCTAAACAGCAGAGTTCAGAGTTCACACAATATGGTTATTTGAGCCATAGTCTGATAAGTCAGCCTACTATCCTAGTACCCTCCAGATGTTAACTTGTAGGAATGCCAAGTACAATAATCTCTGGAAACATCAGTTGAAAATATTGGGAGTTAAGGTTGGAAAACCTAAGACTGGGAAAGGCTACTACTGTGCTATACTAAGTCAAAATGAGGCTTGTTTCTTTGAGGTTTAATACGCTCAATGAGTCCAACACCATTCTGGTTTGCAAATCATAGTTTATGGCTTTGTGTATTTGGGATTCCTAGCTGTGATTTATTCAGTAAACCAAGACTTCAATAAACCAGGACTTAAACATCACACACACACACACACACATATATGCACATATCTCAGAGACTCTAAAAGAGCACAACATTAATATAACACTAGTTTTTTCACAAGCAGAAGTGGGGGTGGGTGGGAAATCCTATCTTATTATCAATTAGGTGCAGAGTCACCTTGTAGGGGGGATGAGCAGCATAGAATAAAATAGAGAAAGTCATAGAAAAAGAAGAAAGTACTCTGGGACTTTAGACCTCAGAAAGATAGACACCTGTGCCATAACAACCCAGAATCAGCAATTAACAATAAGAAAGACTTAAAAAATCTAGACAGTGGAGCTGGCAGTACCTGGACAGAAGAGAAGAGAAAAAACTGGAGAAGATAATCAAATAAAAAAAAAGACCCCTCTAAATTGAAATAGAACAACTGTGGCAAAAGACAGAGGTAGTACCAATAACCATGGGCACGTTAGATGCAACCCCAAAACAACCGAAGCACCCCTTGAACACCATCGGAATTGACAAAATCACTACCAATCAATTGCAAAAGGCAACTTTACTGAGAACAGCTTACATCCTGGGAGGATACCATCAAACATCCATATCTGCCTATCCCAGGTCTGCTTGGGAAGGACGCGGTAGGTGGACAAAAATGCCAAATCCGGTCTGAACATCTGGCTGCGACAGTCCAGAATAAACGAATGAACAAATGAATGAATGAATGCATGCGTGAATGAATAAATAAGTAAATAATGGTTTTTGTGCCTTTATACCTAGTAAGACAATGGTTAATGGTCAAATTTCAAAGATCTGGCTTGTCCATGGTTTTCTCAGATTTATCTACTTTTATAGTTGCGTGCTGACATTTGATGTTCTGCTTTTATGCGCACAATGCTTACAAGCAAAGTCAGTAAGAGTTTGGAGTGTCTCAAATTCCTTCTTTTGGAATTGTATGACTTTTCACTCGGCATTGACAATGGTTTCACAACACGACACCCATGGCCACCTGGAGCAAATGAAACCTTATGCCTTTTAATAAAGTTTGAGAGCCTGTGCATGGATTTCGTCTGATATTGGGCTATTTATCATAAACTAACGCATCTCTCTGCACCTCAGAGAAAGCGAATTCCAAAAGAACGGCATGTTTTATGTTACCGTTCTCTCGCACAAACCCTCAATATTTTATTATCTGCTTTTCTACACTGACCTTTGGTCTTCCTTCCTCTCCATCATTGTCCTTCAGCATCTTGGAAAGTAGCCCAAATTAAAGCAATTCCAAAAAAAAAAGATATATTGCCTGAACTAGACCAAGAACGAATGAATAAAAATATTTTTAGCCTTGGGGGGAAAATATGTTTTTTGATAAGTCTAATTCACTCACACAGCTGACCCATCCTTTACTTAAAATTAATATAGGACAGGTAAACTGCCTCATACAAGACAGAGTGAATATATTTCAACTTTTGGAACTTTGTATATAAATACCCATCTTGACTTCTGAGAACTTGAAAGAAACAACTCTATGATGTTTTCTTGGCAGCATTTCTTAGAAGTGATTTATTTGCCCTTGTCTCTTTTGTAGGGCAGAGACAAAGGTACTGTCCCCAAAGTCATCCAGCTGGCTTCGTGCCTAAGGAGAGACTAGGTCTCTTGGTCTCCTGATTTCCAGCCTGGTGCCTTAACCACTAGACCAAAGTCATGATCAATGCTTCTCACTTCCATTCCACTAATGGAGCCAAAGGGTAAGTGTTGGAATTCATTGCTGGAATGTATTTTTATGCAACAACTACAGTAGTATTTAGCCCATAGATGGCAGTGTTTACAAGTTTGATTCCATGGTATATATACTCCATGCTCTTTTGTTTTAAGTAGAGTTTCTTGTTTCCTGTAACCAAGTTATACAGTTGAGCAGTAAAGCACATGGTGACTGTACTCTTTGTTTGCGTGTGTGGTGCTTTACATAAACAGAATTTCTAACAGTAAGATTCTGTATAAAGATGCATCACTAAACATTATTGTATTTTGTAGCAATACCTACTGCAAATTATCCAAGTCTTTGGGGAATTCTGAGTGTATTATATTTAATTTGACTTAGCAAGTTTGCAAGGCAGCCTACTGTTATTCCTCAATGTCACAAATTACCTTTCTTTGAATGCACATACCCATTCTTGGAGATATAGATCCTTCATCTTTTGGGTGTTGCAGAGTAAAGACATAAAAGTAAAGATTCTCAGGGAAATCCTGGGGACTGCCTCAATTCCTTCATGTTAACCATATGGAAGCAGTTTGTCATTGCCATATTCCAGAATAATGTCCCAATTTAGCTTATAGTCCTGAGAAATTATGGGGATCATCCTTCCACATCTAACTAAATCTGAATCTGTTTAGCTTTAGGGAATCAGTCAAGGTCTGCCGAATTATGCCACTTGCTATGAAAAGAATGTATCAGAATTTTTACCAAATAACCAGAATTTTCTTCTTAAATTGGCCAATTTAAAAAAAAACATTGAGTAGGATTTTTGGCCTAATGCACTTAATTGTCATTCTTCAAAATAATTGTAAATAATTATATTTTCTAGATCAATATACCCAGCAGAGTCCTGATACAGTATTTCTTTACTAGAAAAACAACATGAACAACATCCATTAGGCTAATTTAAACAAAGATTAAATAAACAAACAAACAAACAAATAAACAAATAAATAAATAAATAAATAAATACAGAAAGAGAAAGAAGGAAAGAAGGAAAGAAGGAAAGAAGGAAAGTAGGAAAGAAAAAAGTTGTAGGGATGCAGTGACTCAGTGGCTAAGACACTGAGCTTGTCAATCAGAAAGGTCGGCAGTTCAGCGGTTCGAATCTCTAGCTCCCGTTACTTGTCCCAGCTTCTGCCAACCTAGCAGTTCGAAAGCATGCAAAAATGCAAGTAGAAAAATAGGGACCACTTTGGTGGGAAGGTAACAGTGTTCCGTGCACGTTCCGGCCACCTGACCACAGAGACATCTTTGGACAGCGCTGGCTCTTTGGCTTTGTAATGGAGATGAGCACCGCTCCCAAAGCCAGAAATGACTAGCACGTATGTGCAGGGGGAACCATTGTCTTTACCTTTTCCTAGGTGCAGCAGTCCATTGGTATTTGATTTACATTGTGTCTTCAATAAAAATCATTTATGGATGTGAATACAGAACCAGTTTTCATATAAAACAGCAATGCTAGAAGAGGATTTCTGCTACATTCCTTAGTGGGAAATTGTTACTGTACATCGGTTGAATTTATACAACATATTATGCTGTGAAGTTCAGTTAATGAATATTTGTACCTTCACATTTTCCTCTTCAAATGCAGTTTTTTAAAATGAGGTTTAGAATTAACCTTTTCACTCAGGTCTGTTAACCATCATTTTGGAGGTCCAGAAACCATCCATCCATCCTCACTGAGAGTGAGAGGGTGCCCATATAAATCAATCAAGCAGACAAGCAAACAAGCAAACAATCCTACTTTTAAACTGATTTTAAAAAATAAATCTGTGAATATAAAGTTTCTAGCAGGAGCTGAGTCACTGCAGATCTTTCTACATAAGGATGTAGTTTGGCTAAGCTACTTAGTTTGACTAAGCTACTTAGTTTGGCTAAGCTACTTAGTGAGGAAGTAATCGATGAATGCAGAGGTGGTATTCAGCAGGTTCTGACTAGTTCTGGAGAACTGGTAGTGGAAATTTTGAGTAGTTCGGAGAACCAGCAAATACCACCTCTGACTGGAGAATATACAGTATCCTTCCTCTGCCACGCTCACCAAGCCATGTCCACAGAACCGGTAGTAAAAATATTTGAATCCCACCACTGGATGAATGGATTGAGAATGATTACAGCCAGTCTAGGCTTGTGGAAGTTCTTTGTGGCTAATGCTCATCTAATGGATACTAAGTTGGAGCATGTTGGAAAGTCTAGAGGGTTGAAGCCAGAGTTGAATTGTAGAAGTTATATTGTGAGGATACAGGACTTCAGTTCAGACCACTATGACAGGGAAAGATATTGGTGAGGGGAGTGCTCTGGTAGGGTGTGGCTGAAGAAGAGGAACTAGCATAATGGTGCAGGCTTCGACTTCTAAGCATGTTAATCCTGGCTTCTGTAATGGTATATGAGAATGATCTTGGGAGCCAGGAGGAAGAGATGGACATTAGACGAGTAACATGTAAAAGTAACATGGGAAATGTTTTAGAAGGGGCCCTCCCTAGTTTTCTGAAGAGTGAAAGGAAAGGAGGGTAGAAATACATTCAGTTTTACAAGATTCTGTTAATGTAACCTTACAATAAAGGCAGAACTGGTATCTCTGGTTAATGATGGACTTTACACAAGAAAATGCAACCCCAACACATATGTGGACACAGGCATAATCTGGACATTAGATGATATGTAATCTGAAGATAGAGGATATTAATATCTGCCTTGTGCTATGATCAAACTATAAATCACAGAAACCCTGAATGTCCACAATGAAATTAGATTGGTCTTTCCAGGTCTGGGGAAATTCCAAAGGATAGATGAGAAATTCCCTAACATTTTTACATGCAATTCAGTCTTTGCCTGGTAGATCTTTGCTTTGCTGATCCCATGTATCCTCCTTGTTCTATTAAGGAACTAAGAGAAGTGAAATGACTGAAAATACCCTTAGAACAACATTGGTGACTAACCCAAAGAGGACATGACTAAGTATTGGTAACACTTCACATTCAAGAAGAGTAACAAAACAAAAAATTATACAGCACTTATTCTGTATAAACAACTCCAGGCATACCAGATGAATTTGTGGCTTCTGATATTTGAAGAACAGTTGTGTAGAGATCCTGTTGTGTTACATTTAGAGAGGACCCATGCTTTTGCTGAAAAACATGCTAGTGCTCTATTCAAAACTGAAGCTTCCCATTTTTCTGGCTATTGTAAAAACCAAACAATGTGCCACCATCCTTACTTGGTTCTGACCCCTGTGTCAAAACTTGACCAGGTTGATTTGAAACTCCTGCTTTATGATGTTCTGCCATAAGTAAACCCAAATGGTGATTTATCCAAAAATGAATTTAATTATGATCTTAATTATGCCTCAAAAATCATTTACATTGAGCTTTTCACACATTTATTTAAAGGGAATTGGTGTAATTGGTTCTAAAACAGTGTATCCTCTAAAGGTCATCATTACTATTTAAATCGGATTAGTTGTCCAACTCTTGGAACAAATATGATAAGTGAAGGCAAAGTCATATTATGGACAAAGCAAGACATTGGGAAACTCCCGTGCATGTCATTTTTCAAATTAAATTGAACAGTAAAATATTTATCAGCTGAAAGAATCTAATTGATTGGCAAAGTGATATTTGAGGGAAAGAACAGCTCCAGAATGAATGTCAATGCATTGCATCAGTTTACACAATCACTTCTCCAAACAGATTAATAGCACTATTTGGAAGCTCAAGTAATGAGTATTTTATTTTTTAGGGGAAAAAAACCCAATAAACCTTCACTGTGCATGTTGACACCTGTCACAAAACATCTGCATCCTTGTGATTGAGTTTGAGTCTATTGCCTGACAAGTTTTCTTGTCATGGCTGTTGATATCCTAGTCAAATATAATCCTGGTTCTTTATTAAGGGGAATAATAAAGGCCTAGCCAACTTATTTTTCTGCCAGAGTAACATATGGAATTTGGAGCCCTATTACAGATACAAACTAGCTTCATCTTTGGGGACCTCAGCTTTTCTTAGGCAGTAATAGGAGGCCTATATAAAGCTGTAATTTGCAATCCAAATTTAATTTTGAACTTCATTTCACTAAAAATGAAAATTAACTTAAGAACTTCCCTATGCCACATGTACTTTCTATCTGCAAAATGTTCTGTTTTGAGTTCATGCCTATAATTTAATTTTTAAGATGCAATGGAAATTGATGGATATTTTAAAGCTTTATTTTACAATTTCATTGTGCAGCACATTTTAGCAAATTACATTTGGATTAAAGTCATTGGTGCACCATGCAAAACAAGCCTATTATTTCAGTGAGAGCATTGGATACCTCTAGAATCATTTTATTTCAAAGGAGGTAACTTTTAATGAAATCTTGCTTCACAGAGTTTGTATGAGTATGAGCATTAAAAATGTAATAAAAAGGCTTCACTGGGAACCCTACGTAGGAGGAAAAATAAGTTGTTTATTGTTCTTCATTATCAAAGAATTTCAAAGTATTGAATGTATTCTTCTCATCAGTCCTCAAGCATAGTTTCTGGAAGTGCCAATAATAGTTCCCGGGAACTCCTCCCAAACTTGTCCTTTATCTCTTCTATTGCTGTGATCAAAGCTACATCTTGGTCCCTGCTCGATAGGCCAACAGCTTGCCTATTGTTCTTTGGGATCAAATTGAGAGAAGACATGAGAAGACATGCAGAAAAGATAATTAGATTTGGCATAAGACTGACACTCAGCTACAACCTTCTCTATACACACACAGCGTTTTTTCTCCGTTCTTGAATCCAAAAAGCATTGTTGTCAGCTAGATTTAAAATAGGAAGCAAGGAGTTTTGCTAATCATAACATGGTGTAAACTGATTTTGCAGTCCCAGTCTATGGGTAGCTTGTTATACATTTTGTCCAAATCAATTGTATTGGAAAAGAGATCTCACAAAACTATGAAGGAGATATAAAAATGGAGACAGATGCAGATGACTGATTTGGATAGCACTAGTCCACAGATTTCCTTCCATTTTTGGATGGAGTTGATCTGATCAAAGTTCAGCTCACATAAACTACACATAGTAATATTTTAGACTATTGTAACTCTGATAGTAATATTTTAGACTATTGTAACTAAGGTGTAACACCATTGAGTTTTATTTTGTAAGTCTCTCAAGAGCTGCAGTACCCAACATCCGGTTTGACGATCTCCGAACCGGACGGGTCTTTGCGAGCTCCGCAAGCCCCGTCCAGCTCTTCTGCTGGAGTGCCCCAGATCCAAGGATTTTGGGGCTAAGTCTGCCCCGTAGAGGCAGGTGAAGAGACGAGGCTTCCAGAGGGGGTGTTGGGGAGCCGCAACTCTCCCCCCCCAGCTG
>JANHFN010002367.1:8062-21699 GCA_032468175.1 Toxicocalamus goodenoughensis | reverse complement strand
AGTATTTTTTGGGGGGGGGGGGGGGGGGGGTTGGGGATTTTGCAGTATGTCACGCCCACCAAGCCACGCCCATAGAACCGGTAATAAAAATTTTTGAATCCCACCACCATTCTCAATGTTTGGTATCATATCTTGACCATGACATCCCCCCACTTTTTCCACATGGCATAATTATACTAATGATATTTTATTTAATTCTTTTTTTTTTTTACCACAATGTTGTATACCACAATGTTGTATGATTCTCACTTTAGAATCCCTGCCAGTTTCTCTACTGAGTTGTAAGAAGCTGTCAGAGGCATTTTAAAAACAAGATCACTTGATCTCCTGAGGGGTAGGGTGAAATAGGTCTATCTGATTTTCAGTGGCCAAAGGAAAGTCCGGTCTCGTTAGTTTCAGAGTAGGAAGTAGTTGAAAAAGGAAACAGGATGGGAAAAGACTAAGATATAGTGGTTAATGTATTTAACTGACACCAGAGGGATCCATTTTTTATTCCATCTACAGCCACAGCAGCTCACTTGGTGACTTTCATCCCAACCTACCTCATAGGGCTGTTTGTAAAGAAATATAAAAGGATGAAGTGCTATATATGTGCTTTGAGTTCCTGAACAAAGATGGCATAAAGATACATGTGTTTGTTTGTGTGCCAGAGAAGGGGCACAAAAAAGCAATAAAAATATCCAGGCCTTTCTTTTTGCCCCTTATAGTTCTTGCTTCTTTAAGAGCCACATAAGAGTCAATTCCTTGCTGCAGGGTGAGGGAAGGAGTGAGATTATGAGATTGTCTGGGAAACTGTCACAGAATGTTGAAAATGAAGGTCATATGACTGCAGCAGCAGTCTAACAATGTAGCAACAGCCAGTAGCACCGAAGAAGCCACAGCTTCCCCAAATTTCATTCCTTGGGAGTCGGTCCCACATTTATAATGTACATTCTGTACGTTAGCCCACTTTAGGTGCCTTGCTTCAAAAATGTTTCCCTACAATGCACTGTTTTACCTAGTTAAGGTCATGTCAAAGATGATGATAATAACAATAATACTAACACTAACACTAATACTAACAATAACAATAACAATAACACTAATAATGTCCTATACATAATTATTATTGTTGTTGTCATTGTACATATATACACAATATACACATACAACAAAATTCATATAACACCCAGAGACCAGACCCAACACGCACACACACATGACAATCCCCAAACACACCTCACCCACCAAAATTCCCCGCCCCCTAAAACGCACAAGCATCCACACAACAGACCAAGTAATACTGTCCAACAGCTCAGTGATGGTTGTTCATTGTTAAGTGCAATTATAGCTCTGGGATAAAAACTGTTCAGAAAACGTGTGGTCTGAGTTTTAATTGTTCTGTATTTTCTGCCAGAAGGCAATAGTTCACAAAGATTGTTAGCAGGATGGAAAGAGTGATAATGGTATATAGATAAATATATATCACATTCAGTTAACTGATAATTAATGTGGTACCTCGCTATAAGGTATATTTTGTGCTATGTTAGCTGCTAAGACAGCACCAGTAATTCCAAAAAGGCAGTCTGAAGAGAGCTGCAATTCATGGAAGCTTATACATTTTTATAAAATGTGTAAGATTAAAAAAAATGTGTTACTAGAATCTGCTTATGTAAAGAAATATATGAAATCATGGCATCCTCCATTCTAGGATTTTAAAACCTTCTTGCTAATAGCTCCTGAATTGTGCAGCGAATCTTTAAAATAAGAGCACTTGAAATGTAGGTTGTCATCGCAGTGTTAGTTTTATTTACAAATATATAAGTAGATTAGTTCAAAAGCAATTAATGCCAATCTGTTCATAGAAAGGCCCCACACTAAACTTGCCACTCCTCTGTTTCTCAATGCAAATAGCAAATCTGCCTGGTTTGAATTCAACTCCCTATCGATGAATTGCAGTTTTAGAGAGACAATAGCTCGCAAATATTAATGATCTCAACCACAGTGATACAGACCTTTTATCAATCTTTCTTGCCAAATTATGAGTTTAAGTTGTCATAACAAGCTTTTGCTTTCTTGACCAAAAGGGTGGCAGGTGTTTCATGGGGTTGACCAGAACAGTCAAGCTTCCATTGAGCATTATGTTTGAAAGCTGGCATGGTAGCACTTATGTCAAACCTCTGCCAATGTTCCTTAAAGGCTTTTCACTTTTAGGTTATTATTTTCAGCCAACTTTTTTCAAGTATTCCACTCAGAGTCTGGTATCCGTGAATATAAAATCAGAGTCCCAGATGGTGTCATCAGTGATTGCCAACTTTACATATTTTCTATCTGGTTTCTGTTCTGCACCTTCAGTCCTATGACTGTTATGCATGGAAAAATTAGGTGGCACCATACAGCACAATTCAGTTAAATAAAACAGTTGCGATACGTTTAAGGGATGCTGGTTGCATCTTAATCTGGAATCATATCTGCCAGGCATAAAAAAAAGTATGCATACGAAAAGACCTGAATAATGTAAAAAGATATATGCATTGGTATCAGAATTCTAGCTTGCATATGATATGACCAGAGACCTGTAAGCTATACTTGGCGCGGCCCACAAATCTCAAGCAAAATGGAGTGTGAGTCATAGACTAGAAAACTTGGAAAGGGATGTATTTGTTGAGCTGATGTTTTTACAATAGTACACATATTCCTCTACATGGGATAACCTGCTGTGATCTACTTAGCATATCATATTTACACATGGCTGGTTCAATAATGTTTTATTGAATAATCTATTACTATCCTCCCACTTCCCAAGTCCTGCTGTTCTGCCTCATTGTGGGGAAGGAAGCATTCCTAGTTTATGCCAAGGGGGTATTCCTAGGAAATGCTGGAAGAATAGGCTGAGTATATGATGCCAGCAGGGTCACCCAAATTGTGAAGATTATCCCAGCTGCTCAGTTAAAGCAATCTGTTGCCCATATCAGACAGCGGAGATACGGGAAGATACTATTGGCAGAAGATCATTTTAGTGGCAATGGCAAAAGCATTATTTAATCGTGCAAGTGAGAAGATAAATGATAAACTGCTCCCTGTATTTTAACCACATGGATAAAAGATATACCGTTAATGATTGGCAATACAGTGCCAGATGGACACCTCAGGATGGATGGTGCTCAACTGAGAAAGAACTGAGGACGTTTCAGAGTATTAATAGTGTTTATGACATTGCTTAGTTTAAAGTCTTTTGGACATCTAGCTGAGCAAACTACGGATTTCAGGAATCCAATGAAGATGCTAAACCAGTCGATGGTGAACCTTTTGGGTTCAGCATGTCAAAAATTGAGAAAATGCATAGTTTGATTCTGCTGGCATTTCACACTCACTCACACACACACACACTCCACACTCTCCTCTTTTTTGAACTATCTTTTCTAGGCATTCTAAAACTCATGTGAGAAGGTCCTGCTTTCACGGCACCTATGGAGCTTCAGAAAAATCATGTAAGAACATGCACACGATTTTCAGATGCCTGAGAGGCTGAGGGAGAACAAGATATTTTGCACAACATCCAGAGGATCCAGAGGCCTGGTGTATCCCCAAAGTGGCACATGATGTGAGGAATTGGATTAGCAGGAAAGCATTCAATCCATTGTAAGTAAAATAGTTTCATTTTCATATATATTCTCAAGCCTCCATGAACAAAGCAAATATTCAAGTCCAGCATTGGGAAGCGCTGAAAATGTATCTTACCCATACCCATTCTGACGTTTTTCTCTTACAAATGTTTCTTTTACTTTTATTGAGAATGCTAGGCTACACTTAATTTCATTCATTGCAGTGACTAAGATTTTAGTCTTGATTTCCTGAATAAGCCATTTTTGGCTCATAGATGCTGTTAGACCATAAAGATGAATATTGCAGTTTTCACATGATGCAAGTCTAAAATCAATCAATCAATTGATATTTAGCATTACCTGTAAACCAGCCCATCCTTTTTTATTTAACAAGTCAACATTAAAATGTTTTCCTTTAGCATATTGCTTAAATCTTGCCAGTGTATCTCTATTTTTAATATAGTTATCAATGGAAGAATATTGAAGGAGGTGACGAAGGAAGGGATGTGGTTTGATTGTTACACACAAATCAAATTCCATACAATTTAATTTAAAGATATTTATATTTAAATTTCTCTTAAGAACCTATTCTGTGATTATAATAAAGCTAAGGGTGATTTTCTAGTTGCAGCATTGTTAATCATTCTATTTTAACAAATGAATACTGAATAGATGGAACTGGTATCCTTCCAAAACCAAATTAGATACCAAATAATGAAAAAAATTCTAAATGATAGAGCCATATGTTGGACAATAGATTCATCTCAATATTAGTAATTTAAAAAAATCTGAATTTGTCATCATATAAATTAAATGTTGTTTTACCAAGTATGCTTCATAATAAATTGGTCACAGTCCCTGAATATTGTGGAAAAGGAGAATCCATAGTAAGTGTTATCTAATTCTCCTTCAAGAATTCCATTATAGTTTACTGTGTTTGCTACATTATTTTCATCATGACAAAAGTGTCCCATATTATCATTGACTTGTTTCTCAATAATATGTCTAATGTCCCATAGTCATAATGCTGGTGTTGGCAGGTAGGCCCTATTATATTGATATACCTGCCTGTAGACAGAAAGTATGCATAAGTGTGCTTTTGTACCTCATGTCAAATCATCACACAGGATGAGTGGTAGGTACCCTCTAAAACAGAGCCTTATCTACAATGTCAACTGCATAAGAATAATAAACCTTGAACTGCAATCAAACAGCAAATTACATTTCTAGACACCCACCTATGTTTATGGTATAACCGATAGATTAATATATTTCCTCTGCTGGAGCCTGATATTTATCAGTTATTTGGCTTCTTCTAGTCAAAATGAATCCAACAGAAGGACCGAATTGATAGTTGAAGGAACCATTTCATATTAGGCAAGCAATTACATTGTAATGAAAACTAATTTAGTAGGAGTTAAGTTACATCTTAAGTCCTCCTCCTCCTCTAAAAATAATTACAATATTAATGTTAAAATAATTAGAGACTTTAGACTGGAATTGGTTAAAATGCTTTCAAACCATTTAATTCATGGATGATATCTTCTTTAATGAATTATATATGTCCAATACATTCACACATTCACAAGAATGAACCCCTCAAGATTATGCTCAAAGAAACCAGGATGAAAAAGTAAGGCATCATTAAGTATCTGGAATTTATAATTTAAGATGGGCTAGTGAAATGAAGCAAATTATCTTCAGGACAAGTTTTCCTTTTGCAATCCAGATCTGTTCTACTGCTGAGATTGATTAAAATCTTGTGGTGTTCTATACTCTTTCATTAAAATCATCTAGAAGTATGGTACTACCCATACACATGTACCACAAACATCCATTGTTTCTGTATTTTATTTCATGCCCTTAGAAGAAAATTAAAACTATAGTTAGAAAACTATAGTTAGAACACTGCTCAGTATGGAATTATGGGCCAAGGATTTTCCTTACTGTAATCTGACAAAGATGAATAGAATAGAATTCTTTATTGGCCAAGTGTGATTGGACACACATGGAATTTGTCTTTGGTGCATATGTTCTCAGTGTACATAAAGAAAATATAAAATACATTCATCAAGAATCATAAGATACAACAAATAGTGATAGTCATAGGTTACTAATAAGCAATCAAATCATAGTACAAAACAAATAAAACAATATAAATTGTAAAGATAGAAGTAATATAGATAAAAGTGGGAAGAAATAGGTACTAGGAAGGATGAGAAGAATAATAGTAATACAATCTTAGTAAATAATTTGACAGCAATAATTTGTTGTGGGAATTAGTTGCTTAGCAGAGTGATGGCATTTGAGGAAAAAAACTGTCCTTCTAAACAGGATGCCATCTATCCGATAACAGATAACAGATAACCAGAGTTGGAAGGAACCTTATAGGTCATCTAGTCTAACCCCTCGCCCAAGCAGGAGACCCTACCATTTATGACAGATGGGAGTCCAATCTCTTCTTGAAAGTCTCAAGTGATGGCACTCCATAACTTCCGAGGGCAAGCTGTCCCATTGATTGATTGTTCTCACTGTCAGAAAGTTTCTCCTTATTTACAGGTTAAATCTCCCCTTGTTCTCTCCTTCCATGTGTTTAGTTGTTCTGGAATATAATGCTCTATAGCGTCGTTTGGGGTCTGAAGATATTTTCACAGCCCTCTTATTGACTCATGCAGTATACAGGTCCTCAATGGAAGGCAGGTGGGTAGTAATTGTTTTTTCTGCAGTTCTAATTATCTGTCGAAATCTGTGTCTGTTTTGTTTGGTTGCAGAGCCAAACCAGACAGGAGCAGATGACAGACTCAATAATTCCTCTGTAGAACTGAATCAGCAGCTCTTTGGGCAGTTTGAGCTTTCTGAGTGGGCACAGAAAGAACATTCTTTGTTGTGCTTTTTTGATGATGTTTTTGATGTTAGGTGTCCATTTTAGGTCTTGAGATATGATAGAACCTAGAAACTTGAAGGTCTCTACTGTTGATACTGTGTTGTCTAGTATTATAAGAGGTGGTTGTATAGGAGGGTTTATCCTAAAATCTACCACCGTTTCTACTGTTTTGAGTATATTTAGTTCAAGATTGTTCTGGTTGCACCACAAGGCTAGTTCTTCAACCTCTCATCTGTATGCAGATTCATTGTTGTCTTGAATGAGAACAATCACTGTTGTATCACTTGCAAACTTCAGTACTTTAACAGAGGGATTTTAACATTACTTTAACAGAGCTGATTTAATTTAGTTAGAAGAATATCTGGAATGATGATATTGAATGCTAAGCTGAAGTCTACAAAGAGGACCTTTGCATATGTTTTTGGAGATTCAAGATGTTGTAGGATGTAGTGCAGAATCATATTAACAGCATCATCTGTCCATCTATTTGCTGAGTAGACAAATTGCAAGGGGTCTAACAGCAGATCCGTGATGGTTTTCAGGTGGGCCAGTACTAGCCTTTCAAAGGTTTTCATAACTACAGATTTTAGAGCAACTGGTCTGAAGTCATTCAGTTCCTTGATGGATGGTTTCTTCGGCACTGGAATGATAATAGAGCATTTGAAGCAAGAAGGAATATAACATATCTCTAGTGATTTATTAAAGTTGTGGGTAAAGATGGGGGCCAGTTGGTCAGCACAAGCTTTTAAGCAAGAAGCAAAAACAGCATAGTTTTTGACTCGAGAATAAAATGTCAACCTTCAGACTGATGAAATCATAAGAACTAATAGTTCCAATTATAAGACTAATTTACAGAAAACAGACATCCTCCTATATAAAATAACACTCTCTAAAGAACAAATGCTTTTCCTTGTTTCCATGGAAACTTGAAATGTATGAAACTATTGTCAAAAATATTCTATAACAGAGATTTACTCTAAAGAAAACATTTCAACAATAAACTCAGAAAGTCAAGTTAACTGTCAGCTGCTTACACAATAATCACATTCGGGAGTTTTCTCTTCCATTTATTCCATGATCCCCAAGCATGCAATGAAATCAAAGATTGCAAATATTCTTTCATGAATATTGAAATTTATCTACATTGGGATGCACACATCTATGAGAAGAGCAAAGATACACTACCATGTCTTAAGGCATCAATGACTGCTAGCTATTTTTCAATGCGACTATGAAAGTGGGTCTGTATCAGTATTGAATAAGTACAGTAAGTAACTTCGCACATAATTATTTACAATAAATGGCTAGTATAAAAATGAAGAGCTCTGACATTAATACACAATTTTAATGCAGTTCCTATCCTTTGTATACCACCATGGGTAATGTCTGTATGGACCTGTTCCACAGGATGGGTGGGGATTTCTGCTTCTTTGAACCCCTGGATCAGGCAGAGCAGCTCTGCCTTGCATTCACCCTCCCAAAACTGCTAAACAATTGCAAATAATCACTCTGTCTCTCTCTCTCTCTCATTCACCTTCTCATTTTCTCAATCCCATGCTCAGTCCTCCTATCTCTGTCTGTCTCTCACGCACACACATTGTCTCCCATTTGGTCTTTTTCTTGTATGTGGCTTGGAAGGGAGATATAACAGATGCCAGCTTCCAGTATAAACTTCATCCTTAACTTGCTTTTGCTTCTATTATGTTATCATCAATGCTTGGGTTTCCTTCGCCAAGCAGCCCTCTCTGGCATTCTAATCCCAAGGCCTGAGCCTATGCAAATACAAATACAAGAAGACAGCCTAGTGCTGGTATGACCTACTATGAACTTCTGCAAAGACAAATTCCCTATATTACTGCATTTAAATTATGACTGGGGTCAAGAAGTAGTTGGCTTTCAAAGGGATGTAGCACCCCACTGCCCCTCTGACAGAATCTATTCCCAAATAACCAGAGTTAACTAGCAAAATCTCTAGAGCTTTTGGAGGACGCCAAATTTGAGAGGGATTCTTTTTTTAAAAAAATATTAAAGATTATACTTTGTGTCAGGAAAACTTTCAAGGTACTTTTTGTGCTGAAATAAAATTTCAATTTCTTCTCCAACATGCCCCCTTGACCCAGAAAAATTCCTCTGCTTTAAACAAAACTTTGAAAATATGTCTTTGTTGAAGCACTTGCCTACCAGCAATTTCACTCCAATGCTCTACAATCTCATCTACAAATTCTACTGGCACTGAGGCAACCTCCTAACCACTTGTGGAAGATAAGTCATAGAATTATGCCACAGTGATGCTGCAGGAAAGCAATGTTTTCCATTGGAAAACATATCACAACCATCTAAGAGAATATTCTGATAGACCTGGAGGAGCGGCCTGAGAAAGATGACAGCCTGCATGGTTCCAGATAGTTTGCTATGAGACCGTCTTCTCCCATTTGACCGTGGCGCACTCTACCTCCATGGCCATTTCTTCTTGGGCTGCTAGGGAGAACAAAACCCACCTGCCAACTAGGACTTTCTTTCATCTTAGTAGGAATAGGATCTTATGAAAGTAATCCACAGGACTGCTATTCCTAGAGACAACATCTCCTTTTGGTTTGTGTCTTCTTTAATAAGATTCTGCTTACGCTGACGAGAAAAACTGGATGAAGATCCTTTACTCTCCTAATTTTCTTTCTCTTCCCTGCATTTCCCATTATTTCTACACCTTCCTCACAGCAACGTTTGGTAACCATCACCTAACCCTCATGGGAGGACAGCAACTTGGCTGGCTTTGTTTTGAAGTGCAGCAACACTACCACTGGGGAAGCTCTGGTTGGAATCTCCTCTTCCAGATTCTGGAAACAGGTAACGATTTAAACCAGGGCTGTCCAACCTTGGCAACTTTAAGACTTGTGAACTTCAACTCCCAGAATTCCTCAGCCAGCATGGTTGCTTGGGGAATTCTAGAAGTTGAAGTCTATGGGTGTAAAGTTACCAAGGTTGCACACCCTTACTTTAAGATTATGGACACCTACAAACATTATTTTGGCTGCAATTTTTTTAAAAAAGCATTTTGGGATGTCCAGGATATCTCTATCTAATATGGATTGGCTCTAATTCTGGAGATCCTGCCTCAGATGTTGCTTGACTTTCTAGTCATTTTCCGCAGTCTCTTTCTTCCTATTTGTGCTGTTTATGAAGCGTGGCCCAGCTTGTTATTAAGTGGTGAGACAATTATTCTTGGTTATTTCAACGCAGTCAACCAAGTCTATGATGCAGCCATTTTAATGGCATTTAAAACCTTTTGGCCCAGCTATGGCTTGTTTGTTACCATAGATACTATGCTTGGTTTGCACTAGCTTACATCTCCAAGATTCTTTGAATAGAATTATTAGATGCAATTACATAGAAATGCATCTTTATAAGATTAATCTTGTGCATTTAGGTTCTAGTTTGCATTTGCCTGATATGTGAATGCAACTTCACTTTCCTTCCATTATATTGTATAAATAATCTCATCTTTTATACATCTGCAGTTGCTGAGAATTTAAAGTACATCTTTGGTTTAACTAAAAAAGAAGTTGGTTTGTCTAACTCTTGTGTACATCAAAAGATATTATTCTGCTCAGTTAAAAATAGAATGGAAATTACATTGTTATTTTCTGTTGTTTGATCATTGCACCCACATTCGTTAAAGCAATCAATTTTCATAAAGTTATTTATTAGGCTTTATATACAACAGATTACCAAAGTGCCTGTATGCTCTATATTAAAATATGTACACAAATTTGTATATTCATTTGAGGAGGTTGAATCCTTTGATTAATAAATATGCTGCAGTTGTTTTCAGATGTACATTAAACAATTTGTAGCATATATTTCTCCAAGTGACAAGACATCAGGAAGACTATAATGCCTAATTCAGTTGCTCAAACAATAATTGTTTAATTAACTTAATTAAAGACCCACCCTAAGTCTAATAATATACATATATGCCACAATGCAACATATAAGCTATTCATTTTATTTAATGGAACATGTCAGAGACAGCCTTTGACTTACAAAGTCAGCTTTGTAATGAGGTAGCCTACAAGGATTTGACTCGCCAAGCATTTACTAATTTAATTTATTTAAGACATTTATACGGCTGCCCAGTTTGTTTAAATGTGACTCTGAAAGAAACAAAAATACAATTCCAGTTAAAATCACAGCAACTACAATTAATAAATAATTATTCCTGTCTGAAAGTTTATATGAGAAATAGAGAGAAACAGTTTAAGTGTTTGGACCTGTTGAATAATCCACAATTGTGGGGTTCTTGATGCTCCCTGAGCTTGGTTATTTCTTGCACACATTTCATTACCAAACTAGGTAACATCATCAGTGCTAGTAGGTGGGGGAGATTGATCTCATTTTATATACTAGTGGGTTGCCGTGTCAGTGTTCATGGGGTGGTCTTAGTGGTTCCTCGATTGGATTGTTGTTTATTGTTCGCTTGATTGTCTGTGTTGGTAATTTCTTACTTTTGTAAGTAAGTTTCACCCATCTTACAACTTTTCTTGCCATACTTGTTAAGTGGATCACTGCAGTTAAGCTAATAACACAGTTGTTAAATAAATCTGGCTGCCCCATTGACTTTGCTGGTAAGATCACAAAAGTTGCTCCCATGATCTCAGGAAACTGCAACAGTCATAAATAAGTCAGTTGCCAAGTGTCTGAATTTTGATCATAACCATGGAGAGGCTGCATACTATTTTTTCATCTATCCCCGCTCCTCTGCAAGGCACTATTTTGAGCAGTAGAAAACAGGAGACCAAAAAATGGCCAAAAAAAGTAGGTACTGAAAACAGACCAATCTGATCTCTTTATTCTCAAATCCAGTTTGCAGAGTTTGTGTTACTATGGAACAGCAGGTAGCTGGTGCTATTAAGGCATAGTCTGTGCTCTCTGAGGAAGATCACTAGCTAATTAGAGAGATCTCTTCCCACTACATAGACCAGAAATAGCTCCCCAAATCCTTGGATGTAGCCTTCAGAGTCCTTCAAACGCTTCCACCAAACAGTAATTGTTGTAGTGATGAAAAATACATGGAGAGTAATCATATTAGCTGTATTAGTTTAATTTGCATGTAAATTGCATTTTCTGTCCTGGCCTTGTTTTAAGTTTTGGAGGGCAGTTCTCTGCATGCTATCCAAACAGCTGAGTTTAACCTTCAATCTGGGCCAAGCTGTTCAACTCCGATATAGATTCCTGGCTGTTCTTTATAACCCTGCTTCTCTCCATCATCCGGTCTGAATTGCTGTGTTGGCTCTATACTCACAGAACTGAGCTCACCATGATTATATATCAAGTCTGTGTTATATTTAGGGATATATGGTCATATACCAATCATTTATATTTCAAAGCAGGATTTGAATGCTAGGAGCAATACAAGACTACTTTAACAAAGTCAAGAAAAGCTAACACATTTATTAACCAAGCGTCTGGTCAGCATATCTACACTGATAAAGGCCTTTACTGATAAATTACCTCTCATCCCTGCACAATATGGTGCACCAGATAAACTTCTTCAGTGCTGCCATTTCTTCCCTGGCAGACTTCCTATGCTCATCACAGAATTCTAGGAGTTGAATTTCCTCCTATTGCTTCTCCACATAGGAGGGTTTTTTTTTAAGGAGGTAACTTTCAGGAGGAGAAAAACAAGTTTATAAAATTATAAAATTGTAGAGGGGGAAATGAAAATAAAACCTCTTGTCATCAGGGAGAACAAAAAAAACTGATTTATGTATTGTCCAGTTAACCCAGTACTGTCTGTCCTGCTGGTCAGTAAATGTCCAGGATTTCAGACTAAGAGGGTCATGTTTTAAATTGGATATATTGTAGTATGATGAAGCTTAGGAAACTTGGAAACCACTTAACCACCTGGAAATCATTACACCTGGATACCATCTATACATTAGATGAAGATTACGGCAGAATTCGTGAGTTACAATTAGTTCCCATTGTTGTTAAATCTATGACTGACATCTCCTTTGGACCGCCAGACTTTGAACCAAGAACCAAGGACTTACCAAATGTGGCTACACTAACTAAAGCAGCTCTGCAGACTTCAATACTGTAAGTGCTATACAGTTCAACATGGTTTATTTTCAAGTCAGATACATCTCAGAACATCTCCATAAATGTTTAAGTACATCAGAAACTCTGCCATTATTGAAACACATTGAGGAATCTGGTAAGAAAATATTTCTGAAACAATGACCCAACAGGACAAGAGTGTTCCAGTTATTAATTAGTTTCAGAGAATTAAGGAGCAGCAAAATGTCATTAATACAGAGGGGAAAATAAGACTTCTAAACACTACTGCCAATTACATTTTGGCTACATGTCATAACACTTGTTTCTATTTATACATGGGGGGGGGAGGGAAATTCAGTAGAAAAAATAATATTTATGAAAATAGTAACAGTAATTGGGAAGCCATCTGTCAGCTATCTATTTTTTTGTTTACATTTTCTGCTCAACCATACTTTTTGTTTGAGTATTCTGCCCAATTATGCCTACTATGCAAGATTTGATGAATCCGTGTTTCTGAAGCACGGAAGATGTGATATTGCCAAATTGTTCAATTCCATAGAAGGGAAGGGTTAAAAGGGGATCCATCACTTTTGCTGCAAAGGGATAATGCCAAAATGCATTCCAGTAGTAAATTTTCCTTGTTGTGATGTCTATGAGCATTGTTTCCAGTTAATTCAGAATACGAGGGCTAACTGCTTCATACTATATTCCACTCTATTGGCCGCCTCCAATGGAGAAATATTTTAAATGATGTCGTGACGTGAGAATATGACAACAGGAATATAGAAAAATCATCTAGACCAAAGGTCTTCAAACTTGGCAAGTTTAAGACTTATGGACTTCAACTTTCAGAATTCCTCAGCTAACATAACTGGAGAAGGAATTCTGGGAGTTGAAGTCCACAAGTCTTAAAGCTGTCAAATTTGAAGACCCCTGATCTATACTATAATGCACCTGAGAATTCTTTTTTTTTGTAATAAATTTTTTATTGGTTTTACAAAGACAAACAACACAAATATAAAAAACTCCCGTTCACAGCTGAAGCTCTCAAATGGAAACAATGTATCTTCTTTAACAGCCGAAGCCAGGAAATTCAAGTTAAGAAAAAGAAA
>JANHFN010002364.1:83012-95837 GCA_032468175.1 Toxicocalamus goodenoughensis | reverse complement strand
TGACAGGAATGCTTCTATCCAGTTATGCAGGTGTCCAGAGATACCATAAGATTTTAGTTTTAGGAGTAGTTTGTCATTTACCACTGAATGAAAGGCTTTACAGAAGTCTATGTAGATTGCATGTATTGTTTTGCCCTGATCGAGTTGTGTAGTCCATATGTTTTTGCAGTGTAAAGTTGCAGATTGCAGGATAGTTTTTTTATGAAACCAAATTTCTTATTAGAGAGTAGGTTGTTAGCTAGGATAAAATTGAGACTAGGATAATGGATTGGTTAATAATTGATTCAATGACTTTATATGTGATGCAGCATAAAGAGATTGGTCTATAATTTTCAACTAGGCTGGGGTCTCCCTTTTTGAAGATGGGGATAACCATGGCTAGTGACCATAGGTTTGGCAAGGAGCTGGTCCTGAAAGATTTTTCGAAGATTATGCTTAGAGGTTCGGTTATGGCAGTGGATAGTTTTTTTAAGAAGTAGGCACATATTCCATCCAATAGAGAGAGATGGTTTTAGATTACGTAATGCTTTCTCAACATTGTCTTCTGTAAAATCCATATGTAGTTGTAGTTCATCATTGTAGTTGTCTGTGGCTCAGATTTCTCACACTATTTGGTGAGTTCAGAGCATGGGTAAACTTTTTCAATGAAGATATAAATGTAGATATTCAGTAAAACCCCTCTTTAACAAATCTCAGTTTAGTTGACTTTGGACATAATGGACAGAATATTTGTAAACAATGTTTCTCTTCCAAAAGGACTGTCTTGATGTTAAAGCAGTATGAATGGTAGTTGCTAATACCTATTAAGATTCAGCATACTTTTATGCATATTTAAAGTTTCAGTTATCATGTATTTTATTGTACACTGCCCAGAATCCCTGGTTGAGGGACAGGGGCACTTTTTAAATATGACAAATGACAAATAAAAATAAATAGATATTTACAATGTACTTTTCAAATGAGATCGATTGTTGGGAAAGTCCCCAATTAAAAACCTAAAGCAAGATTCATTATTAAGACCCAAAGAAAGATATTTGATCCTGGACTGATCAGACATAATGATTGGGAAATATTAAAATATTAAAGGCATTTTTGTTTTGTTTTAGCACTGGATGAGAATGAGCAAATAATGAAAAGGGTCTATGGCAAAATTAGGTGAGAAAATTATTTTTAGTTCTTTGTTTAGCATTTCAAAACAGAAATAAAGACAACTGGTGATACTCTTCAAACTGATGTAAGGATTATCAGGTTTCTCTATTAACTTCCTAACCTGGAAGAACAATCTCAATAACAATTGTCTGTCTGTCTGTCATTTATCTCTTTCTTTTTCTCACTCACTCTCTTTTTTTCACATCCATCTATCATCTATCTCAGGAAGGTGGCATAAAATGATACTAGTCTGCTGATCAATTGAGAACCAGGTCTTACAGCACTGCATTTAACATTCTGCTTCAGAGCATCTGAATAATATCTGTGCTTGATTTATATTACTGAGAGACTATGCAATATAACAGGCACAAAACATCAGGGCAAAAAGAGAGTGATAGGGGATTTGTGCAGCATATATAATTTTCCATACATAGGAGAAAAACCAGCTGATTTATTTACTTTTTGTTGAAAACTATGATTTCATAGCATAAATCATTCAATACTGCTGCAGCTAATCAATGGAATTCAATACAGTTTGTTAACACAAAGACAAGTGTATTTTTTTTAACTTTCATCTGTTAAGGGTAACTGGGAATGAATCCTACTGCACAACGCATTTCAAAGATGGGTAGCCTCCAAAAATCAATTCCTTAAGCCCGTGAGTTTATAGAAATGTACACAAAATAATAATAAAAATAAAGTGGGATATCTGAACCCTTCATCAGCATCTTCCCTTCATCTGAGCATAAAGGCTAACAGATTTGGTTGTCAACTTTGTTATGAGATTTGGAGAGCAAAACCTACCTAAATTTAAGAGGATTGAAGTGAAAGAAGACAGCAAAGATTAGAATACTCAATTTTACTAGCTGTTCATCCCTACTCCTCTACAGGGGTGGTATTCTACCGGTTCTGTCCGGCCCTGTAGAACCAGTAGCTCTGAAGACCAGCAGACATAGAACCGGTTCTATTTCTGCTGCTGTTTTGGCCCACCTGCCCACCCGGGCTCTTATCTCACCTTTATTTCCTGTTTTTTCAACTGCAGCTGCTTTGTGCAGTTCAGCTGCAGTTGAAAAAGCAGGAAAAAGTCCTTTTTCAACTGCTGCACACCGGCACGCAGTGCTGGTCAGCTGCCCAGGCAGCAAGCTGATGATGAGTTACACACACGCGCAGCAAATCATAAATCACCGAACCGGTAGTTAAACTGGTTGGATCCCACCCCTACTCCTCTACCATTTACTGCTCAAATGTTGAAAATTAACTATGCAACCTAACAAACATGGTTGAAGTGCTAAGGAAAGGCAAGGTTTCTTAAGGGAATGGATAAATGTATCTAATGGTACTTCTAACTTACCGTAAAACAAGTTCTATTACCAGCAAAGGCACTGTTTACTACTATTTTTGTGAATGTTTCAATGGAGCAAAGGGGGTGGAATATTTGGATATTTCCTTCTGCCTGATGTGTTTTTAAAAAGATAAACCAATTGCCAAGAACCTCTTACAGTCATATCATATTTCTGCGGGTATTCTTGGGCCCCCTTAAGATGGACATGTCACTCCATGGGGAGTTCACTACTGACATAATTAGGCTTTTTCTTCCTCCTTGGCATTCCTTTCTATAACTGGAATGCCACCTCCTCTTTCTCCTTCACTACTCTAACACAAGTAATTAAAGTAGTAGTAGCCTATTCTAAGAAGAAAGTAAGTTAAAAATGTATTAGTTGGAAAGGCAATGAATGGGATATTCACTATGAATTGTGATTATTTGACCATACATTGTAATTGTTTGCTGTACTAAATTGTAGGATACTTCTTGTCTCCTATTATCTATTGCAATTTTCTAATATTCTAATTTCCAATATTAGGGTTAAACTAATTCTATTCACTATTTTAGATCTAATATGCAAGATAATACAGTATTTGATTTTACTTCTGAAACTCTAAATTGATGTTTAGTTTTTCTGAATGTTAATTAGTAACAATTACTCCCAAGTTTAAGACGATGCTATTAAAAAGTAATTTTATAAAAGTTAATTATACAAAGAAGTATATCAAGATAGAATTATATGTGGGTTTTAAATTTTGATGGGAAAAACTAATTATCAGAATTGCCACCATAGTTTACTATATCAGATATGTTCTTCATATAAAGAAAAATACACAATAATTGTACTATTGCAAAAATATAACTAATTGATATGATAGTATGCATGTATATGTTATTTTTAGCTGGTAAAATGTTGTTTGGTTGCATTTATTGCAAATCTAATTAAGCTAGTATGCATTGTAGAATGCATATTCAAGAGTTTCAGTGCTTAAAAATGTGTTACTTACATTGTTAGAATTTATTTTGGAATCTCTTCCACTAATAATAAAGTTTTTTTTCCCCATTCTCCATAGCTGTTGTTCATTTGACACATTTGCTGAAAAGTTTAGCGGATATAATTCACTGCCACTTAATTGTATATAATAACCATTGTAAACTGTGATGCTATCAACACCTTTTCCATCAACAATTTTCCCCAATACAGATAGTTTTTGTTTAAGAACAGTCACCTAGTGATTGTTCAAAGTTACTATGGAACTGAATGAGTTATATTTATCATCAATTTTCAAAATTCCCAGTACCTCCACAGTCCCATGATCATGACCTGGGCACCTAGCTCACATGAAATTTGAAACATTCTGTAATCACATGATCACAACTTTCCCTGCTAGTATCTCACAAGTAAAATCGATATTGCACATCACAAATCACCTATGCCCCCTCCCCCACCTAGCAGCACCCACTCCATGCTAATGTTACACTCATGCTGCCTACTAGCATGTGTGCAACCTGTGTGTGATATACATATGCACACATACACATCATCCTTTAACTATTTCTACCCATGTTTTATTTCCTTCTCTATTGTTGTACAGTGCAAATTATTTCCAATTATTTATATCCTATATTTTCTTAAAGAGCTCAAGCCTGGATACATTGGAGTCATTCCTCATTTTATTCCCATAACAATCCTGTGAAGTTGGTGAACTGAGAAAGAATGACCTGTTCAACCAACATCCAATGAACTTTCATGTGTCAGAGATGAATTGTGCAAACTAAAGTCTTAAGATATAAAGTACAGAGGTCACACTAATGCTGAAAAATCTATACTGGTGGCCAATTGGTTATCAAGGACAACAAAAGATGTTGGCAATGACCTTTCAAGATTTAAATGGCTTTAAGGGTAAGGGATTGCCTCTCGATTGTGAGGCTGTCACTAATGACCTTTTGGAGATGACTCCACTATCAACTTTCTTCAGGAGAGGATCTTCTGTGTTGCCTTCAGGACCAGATAATTATATTTGTCACCTTTCTTTTAATATTAAAAGAAAGTAAAAGTAAAAACAATAAACTTATACTAAGTTTTTTGATGTTAAATGATCTAACTATCTATTTTAGCATTAATTTTAGCCTATATGTAAAATCCTTTTTAATAATAAAATATTGAAAATATTGAAAACATTATTGAAGGAGCAGGAACCAGGGGTGGGATCCTACCGGTTCTGTCCACCTCTGTAGAATCGATAGCTCTGAAGAGCAGCAGACATAGAACCGGTTCTATGTCTGCTGCTGTTTTGGCCCACCCACCTGCCTAGGCTCTTACCTGTCCTTTATTTCCTGCTTTTTCAACCTCAGCTGCTTTGTGAGGCACAGCTGCAGTTGAAGAAGCAGGAAAAAAAGGGCTTTTCCAACTGCTGTGCACCTGCACGCAGCACTGCTCAGCTGTCTGGGCAGCTCAGCAGGTCATAAATTGCACTTACGCAACTTGTATTAATTGCGCATGTGCGCGTGATGCAGAGCAACAGAACTGGTAGTTATACTGGTCGGATCCCATCCCTGGCAGGAACAATAAATTAGCATTGTCTAATTTGGCAATCTTTCTGAATAAAAGACAGTTCCATATTATATATGTTGTGGAATTGATGTACATGGATATCTCTTAAGGTCTAACAACTCTGAGAACATGTAGGCACATTTTCACTGCACATTTTAATTGACTCTTAAGGAGAATGCACCTATATTGGCAGAATTGTTGTGTATACTTTTTTTGATTTTAAGTTATTGAAACATAAGTTGTAACAAATGCTAATAATATTCTACTTCACTGTTATTAATAAGTTATTTTTCCTAGCAGCAAAATGACTAATGATAATATTGCTAGAAAATTCCAAGGAAATATTGATAGTCAAGATAAAATAATTGTACATTCCTAGACTACATTGTCAAACATATTCTACTGCAGTGAAAATAAAACAGTGCAATTAGCACAATTGCATGCTTTATGCAGTGCATGTTTACTTCACAGTCCTGTTGATTAAATGTGACTATCTAGAAAATGCATAAAATGTTCAGTGTTATTCAGATATAAACAACAATTTGAAGAAAGAATATTTATAAATAAATCATGTTGAAATCTATTTCTGTCTAAAAAGATTCCCTTTGGGATTTCATCTTTTGGTCTCATTTTAATCTGTGCAGAAAGCAAATGTTATTTTCACAAAATTAAACTATTTCTAGGCAGTTGTGATGACCCGGGGTTTGGCACAAAGGCAACAGAGTCAAATAAGCAAGAAATGTCCCTTTAATACCTTCATCTTTGCTCTCAATGTCCAGGTTATCTTCGGCTGGAGAAAAAACTTTCAAGAACAGTATTTAAGTGGAGGAAATTCAGTCTGAAAAAAGTACATACAAACTGTAAATAAAAATCCACACAAACCACGCTTCAATAATTAACTTGACAGGGCAGGAGAAGGAATTACAGACTTGAAAGCCCAGCAAAACACACACAGTTAGGAAGATGCCAGGAACCCAGATAAGCCTTGATGATACAGATAATTCATGATTTGCTCCCGACAACTTTGCGCAGCTTCCCTTTTTAAACACTGAATTCCCGGATACAGCTAATGAAGGGAATCAGGGCCCTTATCTCCCCCATAAGCCATGCAACTCACATTGCTCCCTTCTCCATTCCTTCCTGCGTGCCCTAAGATGAAGAGGGGGTGGGCCTGGGTCTTCCTCTGAATTCCTTCTCCCTTACTCTATCTCTCCCCTGGTCTGCCCAGCTGGTCTTTGCCTTTCCCCAGTTTCTTCCACAGCCAATGGAGCCACATTCTCACTCCATGTCAACTGCTCAGCCTTCCCCTCTGAATCAGATTCCAACAGGGGCATGACAGCAGTATTAAATTGGGTTGATATATGAAAGCCAAATGAAGCCACTGTGAAAAAGAGCAGCACTAATATGAAAAAATCTTGCTTTTTTGCTCCTATAATAGTGTGTGTGGCAATTGTATTTTGACCTTAAACATAAATACATTTAATAATTACCAAGTATTTTAAAATAAACTCTATATGAATGAATGAAATATGCTATTTAAAAAGATGTATAGTCTGTAATGGCTATCTTTGCATGATATGCTTTCCCTTGGCTTATTTAAACATGATTTACTCAATTAAACCAATTTTCTGCTTTGCAAGATATGCTGAATCATACACAGTACTTTAATACACAGGACTAATTTATGCTACAAGCTAGGTTAAAATGTGGTTATCTGATTAGTCATTCTGCATAACATAAACAATCCATCTAATTGGGGTTTTGTGGTCCTCTATGGCTAAATTCTCTACCAATTTATTACAGATTGTGAAAATAATAAATTTTGCATTGCACACATCCAAAACTGAAGTTAGCTTACAACCAGAACAAAATAAAATCATGAGCAAATATTTAAAAAGATGTTCTTTTGCTATATCAATAGTCTTTCCAATCCACATCTAAATGAACTGAAGAATCTCATCTAAAAGAAGCTGCAGTGGACTTTCAACAACCTCTTTGATTTCTGTCATGTTACTTTCTCAGCTTTCCACTCCACTTTTAATTTAGGATACTTCCACCCAGTCATAACATTCACATTCCAAATATCCAGAATTGAAGGTAACCGTGATTGTTTTCACTTCTGTCAATTTCAGATATTGAGAAAAAGAAGCAAGTCTAACGCCCTGATGAACTTCCACAGGTCCTGCAGCAATTACTATCCTCATACCCTAATTTTACAAAGGGGAAAGAAGGAAAAGGAGAAGATGGGCAGAATACTGAAAAGACATTTTAACATATATAACTATATTTACATTATGCTGGTTGATATGTTAAAAAAACCAAACATTGCTTGTTCAAGAATATTGTTATAATAAATAGCAAGTATTTTCAGTATTCAGGACTATGGACAACTGCTTAATATGAAAAATGAAGACAAGCTAGACTTGTCTTTCTCTCATAACTTATGATTTATCATTCATGATAAAATATTCAAAATAAAAGTATGTTGTGCCATGAACAAATAGTGATTACCCCAACCTCTAGAGTCTTCAAACCTGACAGCTTTAGGACTTGTGGACTTCAATTCCCAGAATTACTCCTCCAATCATGTTAGCTCAGGAATTCTGGGAGTTGAAGTCCACGAGTCTTAAAGCTGTCAAGTTTGAAGACTCTTGATTTGTTTATTCATTCAGAAAACAGAGGTTATATTTTCAGAATTCACAAGATCAATGTTATTAAACAATTCTGATTCAGTCTATTTATTGCATCCTTACATTAAAACAGATTCTTTTAGCATAATAGTCACATTGCAAGTCAGCAGTTCTTCATGGTTTTTAAAGTTGGAGTAACTGGAAAGTGAAGTTTAATACAAAACATGGGCTTTCCCATTGAGGGTGTGTTGCTAAGAGTTGTATGGTTATCACAAAGTAATTATCTGTTTAATATATGAAAAATCTTACATAGTAAATGGAGGTATATTGGGTGGTGAACTGATTTATCAAAATTAAGGCCTAAGCCAAGTTGTTTAACCTTGCAACTCTAAGACTTTCCATTCTGGCAGGGGAATTCTGGGAGTTGAAGTCTACAAATCTTAAGCTTGCTAAGGTTGGACATCCATGCTCTAGAGTAAACTCTACAAACTAATTAGAAAATTAAGCAAACATTTTGATTTTTTTTTTAAAAAAGTTCAATAACAGATTATCAGAAAAATAGTTGACTTTTAAATTCTTGAAATTTAAAATAATTGATATTCTAGTTGTTGTCATTATGGTTTTTAAGCCAAGGCTGCATTTCCTTTTATTTAAACAGCAGAAAATAATTAACACACCCTGATTAAATCAGTGATTTGTAAGCAGAGGCTTATGTTTTAGAAGGCCAATTGTATGCTATTGCCATGTTATATGTGACAAAAATTATGTAAAACATTCCTATATTACCTGAAAATATCTGTTGCTCTCAGCTTAGTATTTATTAATAGTTTCTTTTACATAGCATTTAGAGATCTATACAAAATTAAAAACCAAAAAAGTTTAAACATTTTTAAAATATTGCTAAATATTCCCTTGTGGGAATAACATATAACTGAGATTTAAGATTTACTGGTAATCTCATTCTCATTAGACTTTTAAAAACATCCCTACTTTTTCCCTTTTAAACTAATGCTGCCTAATCGATTTTCAAGGAAACTCCTAGGCCATTAATGATTTACAAGCAAATGTCGACTAAGGATTTTATTATGTTCAGAACATTTGCTCATGTTAAATGTGGTATAAGTAACACAAAACCTGCCATTACACAGTTCTAATTGACAAATAGGTCCTATTGACTTCTGATAGTTCACCAGAGACCTGGTTTTATTCATGATCCAGTAATGCAAAAGTTCACCAGTATGATAATAAGACATAGGCAGTGTGGATGCTGTACACAAAGGCAGCTGTGTAGGGGATTCCTGAATAAGTTATATGGTGGGACTAATCAAGCCAAAGGTTAAGTGGGGGGGGGGGGGCAGAGGAAGTGATGGTCTATGTCCCTGTTGATCAAATTCTAGATGAAGCTTGTGGCTTTCATACTGAACCCCATTCTGAATTTGTTCTTGATCAAGAGCTGTGGTGGCACAGTGGTTAGGACGCAGTACTGCAGGCTACTTCTGCTGACTGCCGGTTGCCTGCAATTTGGCAGTTTGAATCTCACCAGGCTCAAAATTGACTCATCCTTCCATCCTTCCAAGGTGTGTAAAATGAAAATTCAGATTGTTGGGGTGACAATATGCTGACTCTGTAAAACCACTTTGAGAGCGCTGTAAAAGCCCTGTGAAGTGGTATATAAGTCTAAGTGCTATTGCTATAGTGCTATTGATCACCATACCGATAGCACATCTATTCCCTGATCATTCTGGAATATATGTATTTTGGATTTCATCTTATTAATGTATTAACTTGCTTCATTGTAATTTATTTGGCATCATGTTTTTTCTCTTATGCGTGAACAGCTTTGGACAAGACATTGCTGCCTCTCTTCCTG
The DNA here is from genome assembly GCA_032468175.1 of Toxicocalamus goodenoughensis. Taxonomy (NCBI): domain Eukaryota; kingdom Metazoa; phylum Chordata; class Lepidosauria; order Squamata; family Elapidae; genus Toxicocalamus; species Toxicocalamus goodenoughensis. Next base: position 86,310 of record JANHFN010002364.1, on the reverse strand, counting down.
ATGATACTGCTAATAATAATTAATAATAATATAAGTTGCTACATTCTTTTGCGGTCACATTACATACTTCAATGTACTTGGTAAGAGAAAAAAGAGAGGACCTTGTAAACTTGTAGGCCAATAACTGGAGGGGATGGGACTTCCTGACACAGTGCATTGTATTTAACTTGAAGGAGGTTTTACAATTAAAAAAAGGGTAACAGGTACACCAGACAACACTGATTGGAATGGCATGAATGAGGAAAAATTACTTTTGATATGTAGCAGGTAAAGAAGAGTAGCGGTTGTTTTGCTGGTGGGCTGAGTGTGGACAAAGGATGCCAACATGAGTTCCTGCCTCCCCCCCAAAAAAGTGTGGTGGCCAATGCCTGTTCTGGGATAGGTTGGTCATGTGGAGACAAAGTGTGTGGCCCAGAACTGACTAGAAAAATTACCGTATTCCAGGAAAAAGTCTTTGTTCTTTGTTGTAAATATTTCACTTTTTTGTAGCTCAGATTAATACTGATATAACTATTTACTATGGTTAAAAATCCAATGTATTTATAGGAAACAAAATAAATGATGTAAAAGAACAGTATCATTTCCAAATTAAAATATGTACTCAGATTCCTTCATTATATCTTTAAGGCATGTTGAACTGATAATTTATTTTCAAAAATTATGGAAAGAACAAATCACAAGATTCTCTTTATGAAAATATTAATTTCATAAAATGATGAAGGTTTAACTTTCCCAATGTTTATAGGTTTATCAAGGCATAATTTGACTTCTGCCTCAAATTTTAAGATGTAAATGTTATTTTTTAGAATTTGGTTGATGGATAAATTGAAGCACATAAGCTTTTCCTTACCTTGACATGGAGCAGAAAAGAAGGGGAGAGCAGAGGCAGCAGAGAAAAAGAAGATCAGTGCTGTGAGGCTGTGAGAACGTAGGATGGTTGTGGCAGGTGAGTGCAGGGCAAGAGTGGCAGGGAAGGCTCATATGAGCGGAGAGATAGAATAGGTGGGATGGCAGAGAAGGAAGACATGTGAAATAGTATAGGTTCTTCAGATGGGTATGAGATGGTGAAGAGGGTAAAACAATAAGGGGGAGGAAGGTGCTGAAAAGATTTATGGAAAAACTGGTGCCCAAACCGTATAGACGAAAATTATGAAAGAGGCAGGCTCTTGGTCCCTTAAGACATTTCCAGGTTTGCTTTGGATCGATGTAGCTTATTAAGTGCTGAATGTAAGGATAAATGAACCCTACGATTTTGGTTCTGAACTATTTGCATACAATGATGTATATATTAGATGCTTGTATCCAGGAGAGGTTAGGATATTGGGCTGTGCTTATACATATGCACATCTATGTACATGCATGCCAAGTCTACAATCCCACATACCATAACTTCATCCCTAAGCCACACCAATAGGCATTTCCCCTCATATCACCATATAAGATTGAGAAAACTGAAATTCTGGTAAGTGGGACCCTTATGAGGAATTGCAAGGGGAGGTCTGCGTCTGAGTCACAGGTCTCATAAGTCATAGATTGCCTCACAAGTTTATAGTCAATCTAATTTATTACAGTACTATATGCACATGGCTTTATATATAATAACCTTCATAAGCTGGCAAATAGTGGTAAAAAATGGAGTTTATCATTCTTTTAGAGTTTCCACGTGATTTTTGAACTAGGTTGATAAGGGAATCACAGTCTCACTACAGACCATAGTGAGATACTTGTAAGATGATTTGCAAGATAGGAACAGTTTGTTGTTAAATAAAGCCTCCAGCAAGGGGAGGGATATTCAGCTGACAATAGGGAAAAGAAAGAAACTGACCAACTCATCGAAGATAAACAGGTGTTTGACTCCCCTAAGAGAAAATCCAAGTTAAAATCTGAAAAGAATAGCTCATATCTTTTTAAAAAAATATATAATCTGTTAACTCCTTTTTTCATTCTTGACTTTAAGAATCAAAGTGCTCCCTACTCAGCAATGATATAGAGAGGCAGCGACAGGAGGCTTCAGAGGCCCTGTTAGAATAAAAAAACATGATGCAGATCAGTGGTGTGTTTCAAAAACATTTACCACCGGTTCGGTGGGGGTGGCTTGGTGGGCGTGCTTTGTGCGCGCACACACACTTTGCGCAGACGCAGAGGCTTTCTGACTCACCTCCTGCAATCCTGCACTCCAGTGGTAGGATTCAAAAAATTTTTTAACTACAGGTCCTGTGGGTGTGGCTTGGTGGGCGTGGCAGGAGAAGGATGCTGTAAAATCTCCAGTCAGAGGTGGTAGTTGCCGGTTCTCCGAACTACTCAAAATTTCTGCTACCGGTTCTCCAGAACTGGTCAGAACCTGCTGAATACCACCTCTTCTGCACTCTCCCCGTCACTTCAGCAGCTGACGTCGCTTCAGCAATCTGCTGTGCCGCGCAAAGCAGCTGTGCTTCAAAAACAGGGAATAAAAGTCAGTATGGGAGCCCGGGGGGCGGCGGCGGTGGGGCCCAACAGCAACTCCAGCAGCTCCTCAGAGAGAACTGGTTCAGTCTCCGCTGCTCTTCGGCACTACCGGTATGCCAGAACTGGGCCCAACCGGTAGAATACCACCACTGGTGCAGATCCAGGGCCTTGCTGTCTGGTTATCCAAGGTAAGCAAAAACTGTAAAAGCCATGATTATTTCTCTATCACTCATAGAAAATTCCTTGGCTCCATCCTGTTGAGGCTACAGCTATACACTATGTTATATATATATATATTAAAAATCTTTTCTGCTTCTTATTCTTCTGGCAAGCTACTGTATTCCATGAGTGCAGCCCCAGTAAGGGCACTGAAAACACTAACAGGCAGGCCTTTCATCATATTGGTCCTCTCATTCGTTTTTTTTTAACGCGGGTAATATTTGACAAAGTCAGTTCCCTAGTAGCCTAAAGTGACTTTTAAAACTTTTTTCTTTTTTAAAAAAATGGTGCAAAACTTTTAAAGCTGGGTGCATGGTTTTCTGTAATTAAAAGGCAGCCATGGTGACAGAAAAAAGGTACAGAAGCAGCAATAATTGCACCGAAGATATCTGAAACAGAGGTCAGCACGCTCTGTTGCGTTGTGGGAAAGAGACTCGAGACCCAGTTGATCCTTTGTTCTTTTTAAATTATCTCTAGAACTGAACAATCGCGGAGCCGCGGCAGCCCTTCTTATAGTGGCGGCTCGTGGCCAATGATGGCTCTTCGAATTTCCCGCCGTCCGGACTGACCAATCCAAGGTAAGTATGCAAATACATAACACCCCTCCCCATGTGGTCCAGTCCAACCAATCAGG
>JANHFN010002364.1:49713-70249 GCA_032468175.1 Toxicocalamus goodenoughensis | reverse complement strand
CCTCTGTAGAACCGGTAGCTCTGAAGAGCAGCAGACATAGAACCGGTTCTATGTCTGCTGATGTTTTTGCCCATCCGCCCATCCGGGCTGTTACCTGATCTTTATTTCCTGATTTTTCAACTTCAGCTGCTGAACGAGACACAGCTGCAGTTAAAACAACAAGAAAAGAGGGCTGTTTCAAAGGCTGCTTCTTGGCACACAGCTGCTAATGACGATTAACAGGCGTGCAGCTCAGAGCGGGCAGGGAAGCTTGTAAATCCCGAACTGGTAGTTAACCCTGTCGTATCCCACCCCGGGATGGAATGTCAAATGCTTCTGGTCTAAATGTTAGTCTTGGAAAGGGGAATAAAAAGAAAATCCATAGGTGAGGAGATGGCATCCTCACAAACCCAAAACTACAGAACTTCTTTGAAGATCACCCTCATATAATTTTTAAAATAATAGTGGAGATAAATCATTTAAAACATGTAATTTGTTTATATATACTCTCTTCAACTGATTAAATTATGTTTACTTGTTCATCTTGCTGCTTCCAACACACCACCCAGAGACCAGATGGCTAAGAAAGCATGTCCCCCTTGAATATATAATCTAATGTTCACTAGAGGGTTTTTAAAAGAATAATTCTAAAGTATTTGAAAAATAAAGCATTTCATTTGCCTCTAAATCTTCATGTGGATTAGCAATTTCACTTGCCTCTAAATCTTCATGTGGATTAGCAATTTTTGTATTAATGTGTAAGTTAATTATGCCTTCTAAAAGAAGCTTATTCTGCTGATTAGGCTTCTTTCAGATGACTACCATCACTAGTAAGTTAGAAACAAAACTCTATTCAAACACAAAGTGCTTTTTATTAAAGTTGCCCCTTTTCTTTTTGTTCCGTAGTGTGTATTTTCTTTCCCAAAGTTTCAGGCAAATGAAGATAAGCCCTCTGTATGGCATATGAGAAAATAAATAATGAATCAGTATGCATATTAGTAGTCTGTCAAGACTTCAGTTTATTTGGCAAGCTGAGGTAACTTTGATTGTGTTTACTTCTCCTCAGAAAGCTAATTGACAGAAAAGTGGTGTTTGTTTGTTTCATGTCCTTCATCAGCAATGTGGGGTTGATGCAGAATAAACACATTTGTGCTCCAGTTCACTATTTCAATATTCATTCTCCCTAGTCTGATGGCTGCAGCCTGAATCTTCCACACTCTACTAATTGGAATTCAGCTGAAATGTTGAATCCACAGATAATTTATCACCATATGCCAAGGACTGGACGAAGGGATTACATGATTTTTTTTTCTGCCAAAGTAAATGAGAGACACTGAGAGCATTTGATGATGTCATCCTATGTTTTCAACACAATAATTGCAGGGTCTTTCAATGCAGAAAGGAAAGTCATTTTTTAATATTAAATTATTGTGGCATTGCCATACTGTTTCCAGGATCAGACTTACCTATCTCAGTGATGCGATAAGTAGCATAAAATTATCATTTCAAACTTTAAAAATTGAGTTAAAGGACTGTGAAATACTTAGAAAGGAAAAAGCTATTTTGTAGTGACATAGATAGTCACATAGGACAATTCAGCCACCCCTCAACTTTCTCCCAGGGATAACAGCAACCCCAGAATATTATATAAAAAGTCAAAATGGCCCCAATAGTATGATCAAAACTTCAACCATTTTGTATGTGTGTTGGATACACGTAGAAAAAATATGGACTTTCTATTGGACCATTACAGTTGCCACTGTGACTTTTTTGTGGACCATGCAGCATTTGTGTAAAGAATCCACACAATCCTGAGAAAAGTTGTGCTGGGTTTGAGAAGTTGCCAGGAGCTGCTACAGTATGTGACTTCCCACTGTCTGAAGTAACTTTTTCTCTTCAAATACTACACAGCTGCAGGAAAATGAATTCATTAAGTCTTCCTTAAGATAACAAAATCTTTATATGTAGAGTTTAGCCATTTAGGCTTCTTTGCTAATACAAATGATCCAAGCTGGTTGGTTGTAACAAACTGGAAATGTATGAAGGGACCATTATAAGTAAAGTCTCCCTCTAACTGAGCTCAGCACATGATAGTGGCACAGATTGTGTTACTTTTTTCAGCAACATTATTGAACTAGCTTGCTTTTGAGTCTTCTAGGCTGTTTTTTTCAACTTCCAAACTAATCCGCATGCTCTGCAATTTCCTTGTGATGTTTCATCCAAGTATTATCAGGCATAATCCTGCTTATTTTTTGAGGACTAGCCAAGTTTGTCTAGGTGCTGAAGCTTGCTGTGGTTTGAGTCTATAAAAATCACTGCAAATTATAAAATTGTTATACCACATTTTTAAAAGATAGATACAGTATGAAGAAACAGTGGAATCTTGACCAATGCCTTTCTTCAAAATAAAAGACATAAAAATAGCAATTCTATTTAGATGTTCATATTCCCTGGGTCTGCAATCCCCAAAACCCAGTCCAGGGACTGGCACCTGCCCTCAGCATACCAGAAACTGGGCTGTGTAAACAAGTGAAGCCCCATTCACAGTAGCATGCAGCATACGAAACCATGCCCCCTCTGGTCTACAGAATAACATCTCTCCATGGAACCAGTCCCTGGGGCCCAAAAGGTTGGGGGTCACTGCCCTAGGTGACTGGAAATATGTGACAAACAGTTGGAATGAATTAGTTAGGAAAAGATGTACTGATTTCTTATAGGTTTTCTTGCATTTTTATTGCTTTACCTTTTTCAACATGTGCAGTAAGGAGTCTGTTCAGTTTGTAAAGACTGTGCTATTTAAATCTATGACCTATCAAGTTCAAATTTCATACTTTAAGTAAAATGTTTCACCTATTCAGTTTTACTGCATTTTGCAAGTGTTTGTTGGGATTTCATGGATGTTATCATTAAAATAGGTAGAAGAAAAAGAATGAAAACAGTTAAGAAATCCACATTTCTTTGAAGAGAGAAAGCTATATGAAACCATTTCCCTAACACACACACACACACACACACCTGGCTGTGATTATGGAAGTTAAATTCAATATATCCACATAGGTATCCACAATTGAACCTTATCACATCAAAATAACAAAATATGTATTGTGTTACCGTAGCTTAAGTTCTAGCCTTGGTACTTGTAACAAGACTTACACACAATTATATAAGGAATGGAATTAGCAACTGTTCAGAGTTTTGCAGCGTAACTTCCGTGCCAGAAAAGTAAACACACATGGCTGATGCTTCATTTTATGTCTTTATAAACATATTAAGTACATTTTACAATACTAGTTGTAGATTTCTCCAACATGGAGCAAACTCAAACAGAAGTAGACATGTTACAGGTTCAGAGCAGAACAGCAACTCATGAGCTCAGAAACAGACATCAGTTTCACTTTAGTTCAGCAGGCAAGCAAGACACATAGCAGAGGAGAGGAGCAGTTTCATTTTCAATAGAGAGTCAGAGCTTAACATAGCTTCAGAGCTGTAGAGCTTAATATAGAGCCATGCCTAGACTACTTCTAGTTTCAGTTTCCAAACAGTTCTCATTGGCTGATTTAGTTGCTATGCCTATTTATTGGCTGACCTTGTTACCATGCTCTATTCCAGTTCATGAATATACTCTGACAGCAACATTACTTCATCACATGTTTTATCTCTTCCTCACGACTATCCAAAAATGTTTGAGCATGTCTGGAAGGTAGGCATAAAAAAACCTTTGTCTTTTCACAATCTAAAGGACAGAAATCCTGGCTAGAAATAGATGGCTTTGCTATTCAAGATGGAGCATACATAAAGATGATGGTAGTCACTGATTTATTATCACAGATGGAAGAAATTAGTAGCCTGTGGCAATCTTTTTGCTTTTAAAGACATCAAAGGCATTTGTAGCAGTACACATTTTAGTTGATGGGATACAGACAACATTAATCTCTTGATTATGAATCCTGATTTCCATAGTGTTGTAGAGCGGCGGAATAAGCAAGGCAACACAGAACGAACTTCAGCTGTCACTATTTGTTGCGAGGAGAGTTGCCGCGGCTGCTTTGCTAATAAGGTAGCAAGCTGGCAGACAACAGCTGATGCCGTTTGAAGCTCCCTTTTATAGCCAGCTGTCAAATGGCATCAGCCAATGGGAGCGCTCTGGCTTCCTGCCGAAAGTGCGGACCGGAGTGAGAACTAGTCCTGTCAGTCTCAGTATGCTACAGAAAGTACATTCCATTCATATTTTCTTCAGTGACTGATTAGATGACAGAAGCTTCTGCCACACAAAAATCTAATTGGAGAGCATGATTGATGACTTTTGGCTATGGACGTATTTCATTGGATGATACACCCAGAAGGGTGGGGGGAAAAACAGGTAAAGGGTGACAGTATATTATGTATCTCAGCTATGCTCAGGCTAATGCCAGAATATTAACTTCTAATAAATCCTTTTTAGTGTCGGAAGTGTGGCTCAAGGCTCATGATTTAATTGGAGTAACTGCCAGAATCCTGACAGTCTGCATATTTTCCCCAAAAATCTAGGTCCTCATTTTATCAACCTAGGAAGGATGGAAGGCTGTGTTGTGGTCTGCTGGTGGCCTGTGGAGCTGGCAGTAGAGTTGGACAGTGGGAAGGAACATGGGCCCATCCTGGAGACTGGAGAGGATTCAGACGGGGAATCTGTGTTCAACACAGAGATGGGGCAAGGCCCATCTGAGAGTTATATGCTGACTCTGGAGCCTCCAGAAACTGACAGCAAGGCAGAGGAACAGAGGGAGCCTGTTCCCAGTGTATGATTGTGCAGAGCTGCCAGAAGGAAAGAACAGTTAAGACAAAAGGGGTGACTTGGGAGTAAGGCTTGGAGATGATTGGTCACTCCCATAAGACATAAAGGAGGAGCAAAGGGACATGAGCCTTTGCAGGAAGCAACTTTGTTCATTTTGGTATTTTAAAATCTGAAGCTCCATGTTGACTTTGTGCTCCATTTGGCTTTGTACAGCTAATTGGCAATTTAGTCATTGACAGCATTTTAAGGGAGATAAAGGTGGATGCTTATCAGCCTTATCCTGAAAGACTGTGGCTGACTTCTACTGGACTATTAATAAACTGTTTAGGACTCATTATGGGCTGTGAATGCATATAATTCACAACTGTTAAAATAAAAAAGGGTTTTGGGAGCAGCGTGTGATTGTTACTGTCTCAGGAAGCCTTGGTCAGAACAGGCTGAGTCAACCTTGAGCTGGTCAGGACTGAATATCAAACTTCTGGGAATAGACAGGTAGCAGAATTAGCCTGCATTCTAACATTCTACATTCTAACCATGGCTCTTGTGACATATTTTAACTTCAAACCTATTTTTTATTTTTCTTCTAAATTTTAATTCCATTTCTTTCATCTCACTTGATTTCATGGTTTACATTTTGACTTTCTAGATTCTAGATCAGGGGTCTTCAAACTTGACAGCTTTAAGACTTGTGGACTTCAACTTCCAGAATTCCTTCTCCAGTCATGTTAGCTGAGGAATTCTGGGAATTGAAGTCCACAAGTCTTATACTTGCCAAGTTTGAAGACCCTTTTTTCTAGATGCTATGTTTATGACACCTATTGGTGTACCTCAGCACTGATTATAGACAATTGTTTGTTGATTCTTCTCATACTAGACACATCAGCAGAAACTTTCAGTTTGAAGTAAGATAAAAAGGCACATAGATTTCAGCAACAAAACTGGTGTCAGGTTTCCAAGTGATGAAATCCATTTAAAAAGAAAAATACAAAGTCCATCTTCAAAAAAGATTTCTTTTTTTAAGGAAAGCATCAAATTGGCAAAGTCCATCGTAATTTTGGATCTGACATAACCCGGAATTACCCCACAATATTACAAGTTAGAAACAACCCCCAAAAGTCACATTCTCCAATAGAAATAATTCAACAATGCTTGATGTCATAAATCTCCACCTCAAGGGGTCCAAGGAAGGACAGCTTGTTTCCTATGGGAAGAAAGATCACCTAGCCAAAACATTCTCTTTATCTCCACTCCTCCCCACTTAGGAATGTGGCGAGCCTGAAAGCCTTCCCAGATGACTGCCACAGAAAAAGTAAGGAAAAGAATATACATTAAGCCTAACTAAAATGGCTACACATATGTCAATTTCAGCGTTGACAGCTGGTCATGAAATGTATATACATGAAGTTTTCTTTTGCTAAAAAAAAATGCAGAAGATTTACCCTTTTTCTTATTAGCCATCATACACAGAGAATCGAAATCGATATTTTAAGGGTGGTGATTTAATAAGATCCCAAAACTAGTTCTGGCATTACAATTCACAGTAAAACTCTCTCATATTATATGAACATATTAAAAAACAACAAATGCAAAATTTTCTTATGCTGGAGGATATCAAATTGCAAGTTTTAAATTAGTTTTCTCAGTCTGAAGCTGAATAAAAATGCAACCATACAAATTATCTCAGAAAATTAAGAAATTAAAAGCCAATAATTGAGCTGGCAATAAAATATGTTGTTATATATAGGACACCACAACAAAAGTATATGCTATGTCCATATAAGATTAGTGATGATTACTTACATGATCAATTTTAAACATTTTTCAGGCATCAGCTTCAGTTTGTGTGTATTCATATTCTCCCTATTTGCATTTAATTTCCTATTGTGATCCTGACAGCACCACTCATCAAACTTGCTCTGGAAACTAATGAAGCTAAGAGAATTAAAGTCTCTCCATCACTAATTCTGTCACCATAAAAACAATCCAAACTTCTTATTGTAAGCATCAATTTCTTTGCAGTTTTCTGAATGACAGAATGTTGATTTCCATCAACCAAAAATACCCCTTGCAGACATTTAACTGAGCAGAATCTGATAATGATGGAAGCATATCAAGTGTGTGTAAATGGAAACAAGATTTTGATCAAGTTGTTTGCACATATAGCTGTAATTGTCTGGTCCTGGCTTTCTATGCAAAATATTCAAGTTCAATATCTATGGGTCATTTAAATCATGGCAAAACTGGAACTACTGGGCCTAGATAACTTATTCACATTTGAAAACTTTACCTTCCAGCATTTATATATTTAAACTGCCTTTGCATGTATCTTTCAAATGAAGGGAGAAGAGTGGAAAGTTGGAAAAACTGGTTAAGCATGAGAGAAGACTGTCCAAATTAAAAGTAAAATATAGACAATAACAACTATTAAGAGTAAATATGGTCAATTTATAAAAGAAACAGAGTATCTAGATGATGACATTCAGGATAATGCTTTTATGAGATAATTTCTCTGTAGCCAAATTCATAACTAATGCTTTTAGCCAAGATCTATGGTATAACTTTTATTTTACAAAGAGATCCAGTCTGTAAGAGGCTACACGACAATAGTGGGTGGGATTTTAGTTATCAACAAGCAGGGCATATGCAATGTGGATGGAGCCTCTTTTATATTTGGATACTTATCCCTCCCTCTCTTTCTCTTTCCTTAGTCCTGTCTTCACTTTGTTTCACTCTCTTCTTTAATGTCTGTTCCACAAATAACAGCATCTCTATCATCTAACAAATGTCATTAAGGCTGCTTGTATGAGCTGACTAATGTTCCTACTATCCAGCCAGAGGAGGAGCAGCAAAAACAGATGGCAGATGGAGCTCTGTCTGGTCTCTATTCTTCACTCTTTGGTTTCTGCTACTGACAGGGGCATAACAAAGCTATTCATTCATTTGGAAGGGAAATCTCCTTGATTTCAAAGAGGAGAAAGGAAAATTTCTCAATGATGGAAGTTAAAAAGTGGAATTCCCATTGCTGAAGGGTAATTGCAGTATTCATCTGGACTGAAAACTAAGTTGAGTAACTTCTCGAATTAATTGACTCAGTTTTCATTGAGTTCTTGAAGAGCAACTTGTGTAGAAGACCCTTCTAAGCAAATCAACATGTCTCTCTAACAAAGATGTCTCCATAGCCACTTTGGAAGTCATATTCGCACCAGAAGCTTCCACACTGCCACACTCCTGTGCCTGGGAAATTGGGAGGGGGGATTTTGTAGAATGGTTGTAGTTAGCCATAAAAGCATTCTTCTTTACAGTCAAAGTCTTGTCATTCCTGCACCTGGATGAGGAGTGGTTCAGGGCTGTCTCAAGTTGGGATGAATGGTGATTGGGCCATGTGATGTACTGATAGGTCAGAGGGTGGGTTTGTGATTTTGAATTACTGGGGGAAAACCCAGAACTCTCAGATTTGGGTTTTCCCAAATGTACCAGTATGACTACTCTAATATATTGGAACTTTGATAAATTCCCTGCCTCGGAATTTTGGTGTTTGAGTTTGGTTTTTCTGGAATGCTGACATACTTTTTATTGCACATGCCCTTGTGATGTCACCTTCATATCATTCCCATTCCTGTTTGCAAGCAGCTTAGAGTCATCCTGAACTGTTCCATTGTGGAAGTGTATTTTTCTTCTTCTTTCTTTTATCAGATTTTCCAAAGAAACAATTTAGAGCATCCCAGTGATACATATGGGGATAACATGGTCAAGGACAACAATCTATTCAAGACCAAATGACTATATCGGTGTGCTGCAGGTACTCATCCTCAGTCATCTGATTGTCAGGCAGCTCATGTTTATTTGTATTTTACTTGGCTGTGCACATTTTTTCCTAGTCTAGTTAAATAGGTAAATATTGATATGTAAGACTGATTTGACTTTCAAGAGATGTCTATTATATCCCAATAAATTTGTATTTTAATTGTATTGCTCTCACCATAATGGTGTTGTGGAAGTCCTTAAAGAGACTCCAGTATCTGGAAAAGGGTGGTTGTTGATTTATTTTATGAAGTGTTTGGAATTTATATCTGGACATCAATATTCTACCTGTTTATTACTTTAAAAAAATGTTTATAATGTAAGTTGCATAGACTTATTCTGGAGTTGGATATCACTAAATAAGATACATAAATTGGCAGAGAAGACTAAAATTGTGTAATTGTCCTTTCAATGTATAGAAACACAAAACTGGTGGAAGTGGGATGTTAAATGGTAGTTGTTCAAATGTTGACCAAAGACTAGTTTGCAAATAGAGACAAAGCATGCAGGACTGGGTGGCATTGGTATGAAGGGGACCTTGATGCAATGACAATCTAGACCCCAAACTCATCAAGGAAATAATGAATACTCAAGGCTGATATTGCAGTTTCTTTCCAAATCAGGGACTCCTAAAAAAGTGTTTTCTTTTCATTAACTACAGAGAAGTGGGATTTCTATTCCACAGTCTTTTACTATCTCATGCTCTTGCCTGCCATTCTAGCCACAGAGAGAGGAGTCCTCTATTTCTGTAATTGTATGTAAAAGTGACCTTGAGAAACAGGAGGAAGAGATGCTACCTAGGAAATAATTAGAGTATTAGGAGTCCAGTGACTTAATGGTCAGTTAGAAACCTTAGGAAGGACCAACCTTAATTGGTCAAGGACTTAAAAATGGCAGCCAGAAGTTTATCCTTTCAAACTTGACAGATTCTGTTAATGTAGCCTTATAATAAATAAGAATTAGTTCATCTTGTTATGGTTTTGGACTGGTTTAGTTGGGTGGCTGACATTTCCCCTTATTCCTCAAAGTCATTTTCACTTTTCATTACAATTTCCAAAAAGTTATCACTTCAGGGACACCTTTTTCCAGGGCAAAAAGCTAAAAAAGAGGAATGTCATTCTACATTTTCTTTATTTTTCCTTCGCCCAAAGCAGCACCAGTCCTGTCAATATAAAATATTAGCATCAGTCAGACCAATAATTAAGGTTGTTTTTTTAAAAAAAAACTCATGGTGATCATAGCCCTATCATCTTTAAAAATGTTTTAACTTATATATTGGACATATTATAAGCCACCCAGTTTCTTCATAAATTGGGATTGATTAAAAAATCCAAAAAACAAATATATAAAAATAAAATAAATTCCCTCCCCTCACAGAAGATGAGAAGGCAGAGATCTGAATTATTTGTTTGCAGAAGCCTTGAAGACAGTCCAAAGGCCTTCCAAAATTATGCTATGGTCCATAGGTTTGCCCATCCCTGTTTTAGATGTGTTTCATTTTCTTTTGAAAATACTTTAATGCATAAAAAAGGAATTGCCAATGATATTATGTAAATTGGGTCTATTCATTCTGTCTGGAAGGCTTATCTAACAAGATGTGCTTCAGTTTCTATCTGAGAATTATGAAGTGATTCCTAAGATATGGTACAAAACTACTCTGCTACAATTAGTCCCTTGGCATTTACTAAGGAAGTTATACAAGGGAATGTCATTTTATCAGCAGTGACATTGAAACAGATCCTTATTTGTAATGTCAGTTTTCAGTTTCAGGAAATGATAAGATGCCTGTGGCATTCAATGCACTACTTACAATGGTAGAGTGGAAAAGAATTATAAAGATCTTTTTATAGGTTGAGTGGCCTAAGTAGAAAAGTAGGGAAACATGAGCTTTTAGTTCAAGTTATTTTTTGTTATTTTTCTATTTTGATTTAAAATTCTTTGCTTACAGTGGAGTAATAGTGGGAAAAGACATAGCATTTATCAGTATCCCATCTTTTAATATTACTAATATGCTAAGTCCATGTAACAATGGATATCTGTGATGGATTTCTCTTTAGCATTTGGATATTAAAAATATGGGAAAAAATAAAACCCTGAAAAAAATTAGAAAATGAAGGTTCTGCTTATTCTCTATGTTTTAAGCTGGTGTGATAGTGCTGTAGGTGTAAATGTGAGTGCAAAGTAGATATTTGCAATGCATATGCATTCACAGGTTTAATTTACCTGACCTGGTTTCTCTTCTATTGTGTGGAAAAAGTTAATGTTCATAAATTATGTTATTCTACATCATTCTCAATTAATTAATATATATTGCTTCAATTTAATCACTCATCAGAAATTAAAAGCTTGATTAAAACTATGCATTTGGGGTCATGGAAAACCATCTTCTATAAATAAGAAGAGGAGACATAACAAATGTTATTTACTATAAATAAAATACAGGAAGCTCATCCATAAAGAATAATTTGGTTATGTCAACCTATTCTACTCTTGTTAAGATGCATTGAAGCTGCAATATATTTATGGTTGCCTGACTTCCAAAGCAACTCTGGACACTTTACAAGTAGAAATATTTTATATGTAGTGAAACACTTCTATGATACAGTGGTACCTTGGTACCCAATTGCTCTGAAATGTATTGGATTTGGTACTCAATGTTGATGTGAAAGTTTTGTCCTGGTACTCATCATTTGTTTGGTATTTAATGCACAAGCTAACACTTGTCAGTATCGGCTGCCTTGTGAGTCACTACATTATTCCTTATGGGAAAAATGTGTTTGGAATTCATTGTTTTTAGTACTCATGGGTCTCCCAGAACCAATTCACAATGAGTATCAAGGTACCAACTGTATATAGAATAATCAAAAGTCTTGTTCACAGAAGGGGAAGCAATTGTTGCTTGCTTTCCTGGCATGGCTGAGAAGGAAAAAGAAGCAGGGGAAGGTACCAAATTGAGGCCATGTGAACTGTAATCCAGACAGAAGGTTTGGCTAACATTGTAGCCAAAGTTGGGAAAACTATTGAAATTTGGAAAACAATTTGTTTCCAGCTGATTTATGCATGAAAGATGAGCTGCTAAAGGCTACAATGTGGAAAAAAAAATCTAATCTTCCCTAACCTTAGGGAGACTAAGAATAAAACCCCTTTTCAAAGCAGACAAATGCTGCTGGGGTTTCAGATAATAATTCTGCCACTGGTAACGTTAATGTGTGTTTTGACAGGTAAAATGCAATCAGTCATTTACTCTGACTGACACTATTATTTGACTGAGCTGATTTCATTTACTGGTACTTGATCTGAATAAACTATAACGTACCTGATGCTCACACACTCACACATACACTAATTCACAATTGAGCTGAATTACAATTAGCAGTCAGAGGTAATCTTGAAAGTTATCTGGCTACATGAACAATGCAGGATTTGAAAAAAGTGTTATGCAGAAACACTACTGTGTTCAAATTTCTGTTGATGAATAGCCCTGTTTATACAGTAGGCTGTGTTAGGCATGATGGCTGAATTTAATAATCTATTTTTCCTGAACCTTAGTGCATTGTGTTTGACATTTGTCAGAGTAGAGCAAAATGATGTGGTCAATAAATAAGAAAGAGAAAGGCAATTATTCCTGTATGTAATATAGAAAGGCAGACTATCATTTATATAACAAAGCATGGACTCTGTTCTGCATTTTTTTACATTTGTTCTCATTCAATTTGATGACTGAGAATTTATTTTAAATATTCTTGCCAAACAAATAAACAAGAACAAAATATTAAAGTGGGCTAGCACTTATCTAGCTATTTAATGCTCATAATTTTATTTGAAGATTGGCAAGGAGGACTTCAGCAGTGTGTTCTCTTTTCTCTTAGATGCATAGTGCATGGAACTCTATATTCCTATGTAATAGTTGAATATGTAACACAGAATTACAGTAAGCAAGCATTTATTTTAGTCATTAAAAAGTTATCCTTGAGTCATGTTTTATTTATCTTGTTCTTGGTGGATGACCTACATATAGTAGAATGATCTTTTTTGCCATCAATCCAAAAACTTTAAGAAATCAATACTTAATATTGAGATGGTCTTATTATCACCTGGTATAAACAAATTATGGTCTTGGCTTTTGCAGAAATCCATAACCTTGAATCTCTTGCTCATTGATGCCAAAAGTACCAATGCTTTCCAAGGTAACATAAACATATCCTTGTTGTCCTTGGTAAAATACAGTTAGATGAGACTATTAAAAACAGGTGTGAGCAATGATGGTACATAGCCTATATAAGCTGATCACAAAACCTTCCAAGATAGAACTTTCATGCAGGTCTTATTAGGCATGTTTATTGATTTTGAAGAGGTCCATCCATTGTCATCTTTTGACAATCCCATAGCTGGCAGAGACGGTATGTTGTCTTACATTCTTGAACAAACTTTTATATAACATCATTCTGAACTTAAAAGAACCTGTGACACAACTCTGGTGAACTTGGGACAGAGAAATCAAGTTAAAAGGAAGTTAAAAGGATATTATTGTCCTGTCTGTCAAATACAATCAATAGAATAAAAAATTTTATTGGCCAAGTGTGACTGGATACACAATGAATTTGTCTTAGTGCATATGCTCTCAGTGTACATTAAAAAAAGATACCTTCATCAAGAGTCAAGAATCATAAGGTACAGCACTTAATAATAGTCATAGGGTACAATAAGCAATCAAATCATACTAGGAGACAGGCAATATAGATAGTAAGGATATAAGTGACAAGATTACAGTCATACAGTCGGGGTGGGATTCGACCAGTTCAGACTGGTTCTATAGAACTGGTTGTTATCATTCTGCACAGTTTGGAGAACTGGCAAATCATGCCCCTGGCTATCCCCGCCCCTCTCTGCCCACTCCTCCCCTCCCAGTCTAGCCCTAACCCGAACCCAAACCCGAACATCCAAGTGGTCCCAAAACGGAGTGCAGGGGGATGTTGCACATCCCCTGCAGGCTCCATGTTTTCTCCTGTACTCCAGGGAAGACTTCTAGGAGCAAAAATGCCCTCTGGAGGTTACCCTGAGGCCCAGAAAGGCCCATAAAACAGGGGGGGGGTGCTGCCAAAAATGTGCCATGACCACCCAGTCACATGACCATGCCCATCTAGCCATGCCCACCTGGCCATTCCCACAGAACTGGTTGTTACAAAATTTGAATCCCAACCCCACATACAGTCATAAGTGGGAGGAGATGGGTGAAAGGAAGATTGGAGGATTAATAGTAATAGTTGTTCCCGTAGTTTACAATCTCCTAGGTTTCCACATTCCTATTCCTACTCTACATTTTATATATCATGAAAAGATATGTAACATATTGTTGGGGTTTAAAAAGGTGTGTGTGTCAATAAGTGCTGGAAAAAAAGAGAGAAATAAAGTTTACAACAGGCTTACTACATAGTTTGATACTTTTTCTTTAATCCAAATATTCTGCATTACTGAATATAAAATCTTTTACCATAATTGTATCAAGTACCTGTTCTGAAAAAACATGCTATTTGGCCATAAACTGAGACCTACCACCCGCTTGATAACCTCATCATATTTACCAACTCAGAAAGGCTGAAAAAAGGAAATGATAAAAATAACAATAAGAAATGTAATAAACTCCACCAAGGACAGCAAAATCAAGTTTTGAATTCCTGGTGAAGCTAAGTGGAATACATTCAGTTAATCAGGTCACAAATTGTACAACCTTCTGTGGTGAACTATCTAAAATGACATATTACCTTGTATTACTTGTAACACATTCCTATGGACAGTGTGCTATTGGAGTACAAATGTAATAACATCCAGTAGGAATTGTCCTTCAATATATCATAATTGAACGATAATAAACTCAACATCCAATCTCAGAATGATGTTCCAAGTTTAAGAGGTGAATTTGTTTTTCCAGAAACTAAAACATGAAAAAGTCTTTACCAAGCAAGATTTCTAATGGTAATATTGAATCCCAATAACTGGAGATCCCCATGGGAAATGGAAGACTGACATGCTAGGAATGAAAAGCTTTTGTTTGTGTTTTAACATAATGAATATTTCTTTAAAGGCCACTCTTTAATAAAAGCTAACATCAGTAAATGGAAATAAAATTAGATGTTTTTATGAAAGCAATTGGATATTCTTATGGGAAGATACAAATTTTCAGAACTCCTGTATTCCTTAAAAATAAAATAAATCAAAATAAAGGTCACAGTTCTTCCCTTGGGTTGCTCTTTGACAGTTCCGCAATTGTGGACGCTGCTGAGATTCCCTGGAGCATTACTTCATATTTCTTTTTCTCTCTGCCTCCATTCCATATAGATAATGTTCAGATCCCCCATTGTGATCTAAGCACATTCCAAAATATGCTGAGAAATGCATTTATGGCCCTTTTATATGATAATCTTTTTCTCATAGAAGAATATGCAGGCATTCTTTTAAATTATTCTTCTTATCAATGTAAATCTAGAAAAATCTCATCTCAGTGGAGAGGGGGGGAAAGGGAGGGAGAGGGAAAGGGCTGGCTTTAGCCTAGGATAAATGGTGTCTCTATTTAAAGCCTCATATTTTAACCATGACAGGTATTCCTCGCTTACCAACTATTCATTCAGTGACTATCCAAAATTGTGACATTGCTGAAAATAGAGACTTACAACTGGTCCTCCAAATGGCAGCCCTTGCAGCATCCCTGAGGACATATAATTGTAATTTGGCCACTTGGCAACTGGCATGTATTTACAACAATCACAGCATCTTGGAATTATGTAGTCACTATTCACAACTTTCACATCAACTTCCCCCAATCAAAGTCAATGGGGAAGCCAGCAGGAAAGCACAAATTGTTCTTATATGACATTGCATTTAGCAACCCATGGTGGTTCAATTAATTACTGTACCTGCAACTGGCACAATCACATAATGCTTCACTTAACAACTGCACTACTTAGTATTGTCAGTTCTTATTGCAGTTGATAAGTGAGAACTACTTGAACACCAGGCTCCATTAAGTAACATGAAACCACAAGTTTATAGATTACAGACTCTAGAAAATTCAACAACCCTTTTGATTAGCAAATGTATAATGAATACAAATAAAATCCAGATTTATATGGAATTGAATGCTATTTGAGAAAGCTTCAATTATATGTAATACATTGAGGTTTCTTATAAAAAAATCTATGCTTCCTATTAATACATTTAGAATGAGAAACTTTATTAGCAACATGGTGCTACATAAAGTTGACTTTTGAGGACAGCATTTTAGTATAACCCATAATGGGATAAATAAAGCACTAACTAGATTAATATACCAACATTACAAAATAGACATTTGATTAATATACTGAAATTTCAATGTAATAAGCAATTGTTGAATTAATTAAAAAAGTGCTTTCCACACAAACCCTTAGCTGAAGTGATTATGAGTATAATTTACCAAGCATTGTTGGTGTAGAATCATTAATAATTTAATTCAAGACTAGAACATTTTTGGATTATTAATACAAACATTTCTATTATATCAGTTGAAGACATCAGGATTATGGGTTGTTGTTGTTGTTGCTTTGTGTAGATATCACTGGATATATGGTCCATGATTTTCCAATGTGAACTAATGTGCTATAAAAGCTTAATGAATTTTTTTCCTATTCCCAAATTTGGTGGAAAGTTGTTCTTTTGCTATTTGTTTATTTTGCTGTGGAAATTCAGCCCTGCAGTTTTATAGCACAAATAGTTATATCAGCCCATGAGCCACCAGTTACTTATTCTGTGTTACACCATTTCATTTTTTTGAATTTTTCTTGCCCTAGATATTTTGAAATGCCAAAATTGCCAAGATTTTTCTTTGGATGTACTGTTGCTGGATGTACTTCCCTGCAACATGTCTTCTAATTCTGTTATACTTAAACCTTAGAATTTAGTGCTAAGCCAGGGGTATCAAACTCAAGGCCTGTGGGCTGGATCTGGCCCATGGGGTGCTTAAATCTGGCCCATGAGTCTGTCCTGAAAATAGCAAAGGACCGGTCCGTGGTGCCTCTGGCAGCCAAAATGGGGTGTAGAGGCCATAGAAGCCCCTATGCCCCATTTTGGCCAGCAGGGTCCTTCAGAAAGCTATCCAAGCTGAAAATGGGACACGGATGGCCCTCCTGTGCTCCATTTTGGCTGGCAGAGTGCTGCAGGAAGCTGTCCAGGCCAAAAATGGGGTGTGTGAGGCCACGTGAGACACCCCCCCATGCCCCACTTTGGCTGGAAGGGTGCTGCAGGTCATCCAGGCCAAAAATGGAGCATGTGGGAGGGCTCACACAACTCTCTCATACCCCATTTTAGCTGGTAGGATGCTGCAGGACATGTCCGTCCTGTCTCCCCACTGGCTGGCCCATGGAGAAGAACTACAATGCTAATTTGGCCCTTGAAGAAATCCAGATTGACACCCCTGTACTAAGCTATCACTGTGAGAATCCTTAGATAATGCTTTGGCTTCCATTGCTAGACTTAAAAATGTTGATAACCATTAGGGAGCTACAGAGGGTAAGAATGTTCTATACCACCTTGTTCCCATCTACTGTCATCCTGATATTGCAGTCCAAATACAATTCCTCATTCACTTTATCTTTTTGTGACCTGATAAACATAATTTCTTTAAGATTATCAGCCAGTAACCTGTTTTTTGAGTCCTTCTAAATGTATGCTTGTCAGCGTCTTTTCCAACCATTTTAAAGGGTTTTTTTTTCCAAGTGTCAAGCTATACTCAAATGTCTCTTGCCTTAATTTTAACTTTATTAACAGTTTTTCCAATTACCATTCTGGGTTTTAAATGGTATGTTGTGCCTGCATTCCAAGTATTTTTAACTGCAGCACTATGATTCAAATACATAACATTTCTCTTTTCAGATTTTTTTTAATGGTTCAGCTTTCAAAGCATATGTTGCAACTGAGAAAATCATAGCTTTGACATTGCATATGTCTGTGGTCAATGTGATTATCCATATTTTAATGTTTATCTATGGCTTGTTTTTCTTCCAAGTAACAGACATTTCTTTAATTCTTAGCTATGTTGATTTTCCCTGTGGATATTTTTAATCTAGGAAGATATTATTGCAATCTGTTTTTTGTCTATTTGTATTGGATTTGCATTGCCTGTTGACCTGCTGTTGTTGCGATTGTTGTTGTTTCATGTAGTGAAACAGCTTCGGCCCTCCTTTCTTTCACCTTCAACAACTAATCCCTTACATCTCCTTGTTTCCAGTCATCAAATATGTATTTATCAAGCAAATCTGAAGTTCTTTATGTTTCTACCTGCATTTTTAATTTCAGCTTCTATTTCTTCTAATCTACGTTTTCCTGTGATGTATTGTGCTCATGCTATATTAATGGCTCCATAATTCATTCTATCTATTGCTTCCATCTGTACAATCAAAACATGAGATAAGACTGGTCAGGCAGGATTTGTCCTTGGCAAATCCATGCTGACTTTTCAAAATGATTTTCAAGGTGCTTACAGATTGATCTCTTTATAATATGCTCTAGAATATTCCATGCAGTAGTTTTAGAGTGATGGATCTTCCTTTTCACCCTTTTTGAGGATAAGAACATTTTTTTTCTTTCCAGTTATATGATTCTTCACCATTTTTCCCAGACTGAGATAATGCATAAAGATAGTCCTTGGGTGACAACAATAATTGAGATGAAAATAGCTGTCACTAAATGACATGATCATGGATATCATATAATCACATTCCTTAACAACAGCACTTTACACAGTCCTGGTTGCAGTTATTAAGCAAGGACCACACAGGTCATTAAACAAGGAGTTCACTTGACTATGATTTCCAGTTTCCTTCTGGCTTCCCTATTGACTTTGCTTTCCAGAAACCAGCAGCAAACTCTGGAAATTACAATTATATGACTATGATTTATTGCAATGCTAACTGCAAAAAGACAGTTAGAACTCCAAAGACTAATTGTAAGTATCAACATAAGTTTGAATCGTCACCGAATGAATGGTTGTAATCTGAGGACCACCTGGAATGCATAGGTTTTCTAATATGTCAGAAAAGATATTTGATTAATCCATAGAAAGTTTTCTTCCTTTGTGTCATCATCTTCCAGATAATGTTTGTCCTTATAAGGTCTTTAAACTAGGCAAAATGTAAGTAACTGTTGCCAATTATATTACAATGTAATACATTTATCATGTTTAATAATCATTTCTTTTAAAATCTTCTATACTAACCTAAATAGAACTATTTGGGAAAGAGAAAGAATGAGAGAATAAGTCTGTCCGTTGTTTGTTTATTTTCTTCTTTCTTTTCCTTCTGTTGCTTCTTTTCTCATCTTCTTTCTCTTGTTTTTTCTCCTTCACTTCCCATTTGTTCAGAAATATGCTTTATTTTTTCATACTTTAGAATCTCCTAGGTAAAAGAAAAATAAATTGATTCAGAAACATAAGATTGCAATATAGGACAGCATTAATCTCCATTTTGTCCTCCAGCTACCTGACCTTAAGTCTACAGATTTCTATACTCTAGCAGCACAATGGCCCCATTATCTCTCCAGGTTACAAACATAGGTAAAATGCAGTATTTCTTCTATAGAGTTTTTTAAAGAGAATATTTTATTCATGGAATTGAATTGCAATACTCAGTCTATGTTCTAAATGTGTTTTCATACTTCTGGGCACAATTCTTCATTAATATTCCTATACTGGCCTGTGCTCCACTACATATCAACTAAATCACTATTTTATTTTATTTTTTTGGAGGGGGAAGGTGGAGAGAGAACATTGTGCTTTTTCCTTTTTTTTCAGTGAAGCACAAACCTTTTATTTGCCTAAAGAATCAGTAAAACATTAATACATCTTATATTTAATTGTAGAATTGGGTGGCATCATTTCGATCATTGAATCCAATCTGTTGGATGGAGGCATCCAAAAGAAATCATGCACAACTACAGCTGCCCAAATCAAATAAATAAATCAAATAAATGAGAACTCTGCTTTCTATAGTGATAAACAACAGGTCATGGCCTTGTCTAGTGTGACATTTCTTCAGTATTTGAAAAGTTTTATTTTATTATCATCAGTTTCCATGACATTCTTTTAATCTTATATTATACCACGCAGTTTCATAAACATTCATTTTTTCCCAGATGTATTTTGGCAAATTAAATATTCAAAACTTATATATCTTCATCTATCTTTGTGATATGGGGACCACCATGCCAATTCTTGATGACTGTACCATCTCTTTGCCCTTGAGAATGGGCAAGAGCATGCCTCTTTCTTGGCAAATTTTTCTCACCTGGCCTATCCTGGTAGCTGATAAGTTGAATAGCTAATATTCTTGAGAGGTGGTCACACTTTTTTCAAAGCTAATATTGTTCTCTACAACTTCAAAGCTAAATTGTTCTCTGCAACTTCCAGGAACTGATGCAACCCTTTTTGAAGTGAGCCAAACTGGCCAACAGCACCACATGTCTTGATGCATATCTTTAGTTTACTGTGTATCTATTAGCATTCAGTGATAACTGAACCCTATGTTCTGCATCAAGTGCAACTGTACTGTGAACTTTTTCTTCTTTTAATAAGTTCCCTGTTACTGTAATTATGTAAAACTCTTTTAGCATTTCATTTAGGTTCAGAAACACCTAAAAAGAGTTCCTGATGAATTTAATTTCCAACACTAATGCTTGACCCAATACAACGTGATTAGTCATCTCTGAAAAAATTATATTAAACGTTATAAGTAGACTTTTTAAATATTCTGGTCTTTTATTCAGAGACATTTGAACCAATCAGTGATTAAAGTGCTTTCATCTATCAGAGCTGTCTTTTTTTTTGCCTTCATTTGGTTTTCTTTCATTTCTAGTCCATCACATTCAATATATCTAAGTAGAGTTTATTTTCTTTCTTTCTTTCTTTCTTTCTTTCTTTCTTTCTTTCTTTCTTTCTTTCTTTCTTTCTTTCTTTCTTTC